>JAQIXA010003499.1:0-13919 GCA_034699045.1 Nanhermannia cf. coronata Gr-Ori-00579
TTGTTTTACTTTCAAATGAACAAGTTGAGACAAGTCAAAGTCAAAGTCAATGGGTCTGGCACTTACTACACTACAGATATAGGCAGGGGTAGATTAGACAGAGTTTGGAAATATTTTACAAAGGGGTTCTAATGGGCTTTCTAGTCTTTATATGAGGTTTAACATGCAAAATCCTGAAAGCTGAATATATCCTTTTTAAGGGCAGAAATTTGAGTAAATTTTCTTAAAAATTTATCAAAATCATCTTAAAATCTATCAAAAATTTCTCAAGTATCTGTCAAAATTTTGATCAAAAAGATATCTTTTGGTTCTAATGGGCTTTTTGACCTTTATATGAGGCTTAGTTAACATGCAAAGGCCTAAAAGCCGGACACATCTTCTGTATTTCTATATCCTGTTTTTGATCGAAAATTTTGACCTAAAATGTTTATATCCTACATGTAGGCAAGATATTCTCACACAAACTTCATTTCAAAATTTGCAAAATTTTCAAAATTGCTAAGATTTTGGCCAATTTTGTAATAATTTTGCATCTACATAATATACAGATAATAATCCTAAAAAAATTAAAATTTAGCTCACAGGATATCTTTGACTTTACATGTTAAACCTCATATAAAGGCCAGAAAACACCATTTAGAACTTTGAAGAACTTTGCAGAAACTTTTTATAAATAAAAATCCAAATTTTGATAAATATACTTCCAACATGGTGTCAAAAATTGAAATTATTTGAATTTTTTCAAAAAATATCTCTTCAGCTTTCATGCTTTTACTATGTTAAACCTCATATAAAGGCCAGAAAGCCTTTATATTCTCAACTATCCCTAATCTACCCCTATATCTACAAAGTAGTAAGTACTTTAAAGTATTCCGATATGATATTATATGAGTATAACACATGCCATTTAGGTTTTGCTTTCTTAAAATCAAATTTAAAAATTTCGATTAAGTTTTTGGTATACAAGGTATAATAGTACCTAGTATTAGTATTAAAGTATTAGTAAGGAAATACCAACAAAAAGATTTGTAGCAATTTAACATGTGGTCTGATTTTATTTTTTTTTGCTTTTTTGAGGTTTGGCCTTATGTTCTGTATCTAGTACTAGATACTAGTACTAAGGATATAGTAGTCAAATTAAATTACAAGCGAAAGTTTTCATTGCCAAAAGGCCTCTGAATAACCTGCCTTCAAATCTCAATTTTATACTTTACTTATTATCATGTTCTGGTTATATACAGTATAGATATAAGTATAAGGGCAAGTTTTAGTAAAGTATTAGTAAATGTGTGTATGTGTGTATGTGTGAGTTACAAACAATTGAATGAAAAAAAAAGCCACCAAAATGAAAGCAATTTTTAAGGAGAGTCTGCAACTTTGTTGAGAATTCTTGATCTTGAAAAAAAACTGTAAATATTACGAGCAATATAACAAGTAAACTGATACTCTTGTCAGGAATATTCGAATTTTAATTTGGTTTTGAAATTTTGAGATTTTTTAAGGCTTTTTTCATAGTTTCGAAAAATTTTTAAGGATATATTTTTATACAAATTTGGATCTAGAAATGAGTATATAGTATATAGACAAATTTTAAATTATGTATCTCTAATATAGTATTCTAAGGTATAATCGAAATTTATTTGTTAAAATAAAAGTCAAAATCAGAATTTACGTTGAAAACCCCCTACTAATTCTAAGCTAAGGTTTAATACGATTATTAAAAAAAATTCTTACTGGGCACTTTTTCATTATCTAGATGATAAATTTTCGAATTTTCTAGAAAATTTAACAAGATTGAATATTAAATTAGATTAATTATAGAATAGAACGGTTGTTGGAACTGACTAGTATTACTGATATGTCATAAATCTCACAAGGTAATTTGATTTCACGGACCAAAGACTACTCGAAATGAAATGTTGAGATGAAAATAAACATTTTTGAGCAAAATATTGGCAAAATGTCGATAACTACTGACCTTAAAATTCAGTCTAAATAAATTACTTATGCTTATAATGTATTGAAAAAAACCGTTACTTTGCTAGTCTGAATTTAGTTATTTGTTTAAGGTCAGTATAGATGACCATTGGCCAAATATTTTTGCTCAAAAATGTTTATATTAAAATGTGTAAAATGTGTCTAGGGATGAATTACGCAAGTTGCCTAAGTTAATTGAATTCATCCCATAATAAAAAAAGTTTCAAGTCTCTACGTGGAGTACTTGAAGAGATTTCTCCGACCGAAGTTCCCCAAAAAAGGCCATTTGATAACATGTGGCAGAATTTAGACTTTAGGTCCCTGTACGCGGGCCCTTAATCTCAAATTTACATTTAATATAATGTGATCAAGTATAATATAAGTCTATGAAATAAATTTTCTTGTGAGTTTTATGACATGTTACTTGTTGACAATTACACAAATGGTCAGGTATAATATTATGTATAATATGTATGAGGGTAAAGCAACTGTTCTTTTCACTCAAATATTCCAATAGGTTTGCAAATCACCTTACTAGAAGTACTACAGTATCTTTATAAGTAGTAAGTCATTCAGTAGTTTGGGGGTTGTTTGAATTTTCAAACTTTTTGAGTCTCGAGACTGAAATTTTTGACACTGTCTTAAAACTCTGGTCTGTGCAAAAAGAAAGGGCCAAACCGGTTTTTTGCCCAAAAAAACAACAATTTTTGATACCATTATACTTGATACTTGGTACAGTATACAGTATGATATGTATATTAAGTGTATGTATATATGTGTACATGTGTAAGGAAGGATATGTATGGGGGCTGAATGGAGGTTTCCAGGTTAAAGAGAGAAGAATCAATGATCTCTTCGAACTGATCTCACCAACCCGTACTCAGTCAGCAAATTCACCCTCAACTTTACTCAACAAAAAAAAATTATTTTGTTTTGTTGTTTTGAGATTTTTTAGAAATTTTTAATAAAAAAATGAGAAATTCTGGATATTTTTGCCTGCTGGTTTTGATTGGAGCTGTTGCTGGAGCCCCAGAACCTCCTTCATCACATCAACAATCAGCTGCAATTGCAGCAGCCACCGCCGTTCATCACCAACAATCACAAGGACAGGAATTTCAGGACTCTTCCGGTATACTAAGATTTTGAATTAAATACTCTTTTTTCTCATTTAAACCAGCATAATTGGGTTCTAATTGGCTTTCTGGCCTTTATATGAGGTTTAACATGCAAAGGCCTTAAACCCAAATATATCCTTTGACTTTTGACTAATTTTATCTAATCCTTTTCAATTCAATGTCAAAAAGAGCATTTTGAGATCCTTTTAAGTGTCCTGAAGGATCTTGAAATGAAAAATTTGGAATGATTTTGTAGTCTTGAATGGATATGTTTGGGTTCTAATGGATTTTCTGGCCTTTATATGAGCTTTAACATGCAAAAGCCGAAGATACCCTTTGATATTTTGTGTCTTGAATTATGGATTTGAGGTTCGAGACAATGATTATAGAGTTAGAGGTAGATTTAGGATAGTTCGGAAAATTTATTTTTTGGACAGCTTCTATTCAATCGAATTAGTTGTTATTTTGACACTGAAATTGTTCATCTTTATATACTCGTATATAAAGATGACAAATTTCAAAAACGTTTTTGAACCTACTTACTGTTGTATCCTATTAGAATAAATTTTAACCACTTGAGCTAAATGTAATAGACTTGAAAAGTTAAAGCAAAATGTGTGGATTTCATATTTCATATGAAATCCTACAAATCATATGAAAATTGTTGCAAATATTATGAAAAAATTGATATCTTGGGGTTTCAATAGGCATGTTGGTATTTACTGATATAAGAGGTCTAATTCTAAGCATGCAAAGGCCTGAAAGCCGAATACATTCTTTTAAGATATTTAAAGGTGTAATAAGTATAAGACAAGAAAATTGTTCAATAGAAAGTCAAAGTTTTACTAAAAAATTTCAAGAAAAGTTTTATAGTAAAGGATCTCTTCGGTTTTCAGGCCTTTAGCATGTTGAACCTCATATAAAGGCTCAAAAAGCCTATAATAACCCCAAGATATCCGTTTAGTAAAAAAAATTAACTTTCTTAGTCATTTATAGTAAACCTTAGACTTTCAATTGAACAATTTGCTGGTATAAATATCTCAAAAGATGTATTTGGGCTTCAGGCCTTTGCATGTTAAGCATCATATAAAGGCCAATATAAAAGCTCATTAGAACCATAAGATATCCTCGAAAAAGGTAGAGCAAGATTTGTGAAATTCAGGTTTCCTTTTAGAGCGAGATTTCGTTCAAAATATCTTTAAAATTTTGACAAAATTTAAAATTTTCATTTGAACGTTTCCATACAGGTAGTTTAGTTATAATGACTGCATAAAAATTTAATAGTTTGGATTTGCATGAAAAATCTTTCAATTTGGTTATCTAATACAAAGAATCTTTGGTAAAAAATACATGTTTTAACTTCGTATGACCATTTAGCTATTTAGCTTGAAATAAATTGAGTTCTAATATTACTCCTATCCTATATATGCATGGTATTGTATAATGTATTGAGTACTTAATATTATTATTATTATGTGTTTATTCAATGATTCAATAATATTATAATTAATTAATATAATTGAAAATTTGGCTCAAAATCTTGCAGAGGTTTTCATTTTTTTTCCATTTTTTTTGGCCAATTATCAAAATGCGTTAGAAAAAGATACATTTTTTTTTAGTATAGAGACAATAAAGGATACGTTTTTTTAACATACGTTTTTGTATGTTAAACCTCATATAAAGGCCAGAACCCAAGCATATTCTTTTATTGAATATTCAACTAATTGAAATTTTGTAAATTTTTTCAAAAATTTTAGCTTACGGAGCACCATCAGTAGTTTCAACAGCTTATGGACCACCACAAGGAGATCATGCACAAGCTTCAGGTTCTAAATTTTGGCTCAATTTTTCTTAATTTTTCTCAATTTTTGTCAAATTTTACAAAAAATTTCAATTATATTGGCATAGGTGCCCATGTACAAACTGCCTATGGACCAGTTGAGCATGGTCAACAGTATGAAATCAAAGGAGGTCAGGGTTGGGGTGGAGTACAAGGTGGACATGGATGGGGTGGAATTTCAGGTACAAAATTCAAACAAAATTTTATAAAAATTTTACTGAATTTTGATAATTTTATAAAATTTTGAAATTTTTGTGATTTTAGGATGGTCTGCTCTTTTCCTCTTGATTGTTGTGCCAATCTTACTTTTGCCATTCTTTGACTTCATCTGGTTTGCTGCCCTTCACTGGCTCTCAAAAGGTAGCAAAATTTTTTCAAATTTTTTTCAAATTTTACCTATTCCAATTACAAAAAAGATCAAAAAATTTCCTACTATACTGTATTACCAATATGAAAAACTCAATTTTTTGAGTTTTTTCTAAAATTTTGAGATGAAAAGTCGTTTCAGAAAATTATCTTAAAAATTTGATTCCAAATTTTGTTTAGGTTGATTGGTGCTTCCTGTAAAATTTTTGCAAATTGGAAAAATATCATTTTAAAAATTTTTCCAATAATTTATAGACTTATAAAGTCTTATTAAGGCTTAATTTCATCCCTATTTTGGTTGAATTTACACCCATATTTTTCGCTAAAAACAACCCAAAATATTTCTACTTTGTAGTTTAGTTTAGGTTAGGATTTTTAAAAAAATTTGGGTAAAGGAATTTTCGATTATTTCGAAATTTCTGAAGATTGAGATTAAAAATCTTGAGAGGATGTATTTGGCTCTCAGGCCTTTACATGTTAAACCACATATAAAGACCAGAAAGCCCATTAGAACCCAAAGATATCATTTAAATTTTCTCTAAAATTGAACTATTTTAATGTCAAATTGACATAAAAATTCGATACCAATAGTGTAAGTACTCATAAACGAAATATATTTGAAATTTTTAATTTAGGTCACGGGTATGGACATCATCCAGGAGGTTGGGGACCAGCTGCCTGGGTAAGTCTAACAAAAATTCCAAATTTTTCAAAAATTTTTAAATTTTTTTTTGAACTTTTAGGCAAGTGCTGGACCAATCCACGGAGCTTATGGACCTTATGGACACTACTTTAATGGTGGACACAGGAGCTTATCAGACAAAGTCGAAGATTTGAGCCAGAAAATTTTGCCCAAATTATAAATAAATTAATTAATTGCCTAATTAACCTATTAAATAACCAGACTACTATTAAATTAATACTTAAGTATGTTAATTAATGCCTATATTAAGATCTTCGGTGAAGTACAAAGGTGTAAAAAAAAATCAATAATTAATTAATTTGTAATTGTAATTGTAATGAACAACTAAAGAAGCTCAACCCATTGTTTTTAATTTATATATCGATTTATTTAAAATTCTAAAGGATATCTTTGGGTTTTTATAGGCTTTTCAGGCCTTTATATGAGGTTTAACATGAAAAGACCTGAAAGCCAAAGAGATCCTTTGATTTATTTTGTTATTCTAATCTTATTATGTAATTTATATTGTTGTTGAAATTTTTTGTTAAATAAATCGTTATACCTACATATTTTTATAAAAAATAGGAATTCATAATGCTGTAAAGCGAACTTTCTCATTAGAGACACCTGCTGGACTTTTTCATCCTGTTAAAAAACACGTCCAAACCTCTCCAGATTTTAAAGTAGATCTTTTTAGCATTCTCAAAGGATATCTTTGGGTTTTAATGGGCTTTCTGGCCTTTATATGAGGCTTAACATGCAAAGTACAAAGGCCAGAAAGCCGATAGATCCTTTATGAAAAATTTCAGTTCAGCATCTAAATAGGAAATAATATTACCTACGAATTTTTTAGATTTTACAAAGGATCAGACCTCTCATAAATTAAAATTAGGACTTTAAAGCTTAATCTCATCCCTATTTTGGTTGAATTTACCCCTTTATTTTTGGTTCAACCCTACCCCTGTGTGAAAGTAACTTAAAAATTTTCTAGTTTAGTTTAGGTTAGGTTAGGATTTAAAAAAATTACCTATAGGTATTTTCCTAACAAATTAAGTATACTCGTATATTTTTTGATCGTAAAAATCCGATTTAACTTGCAAAATTGATTCAAATTTCAAAACTTAGATTTTCTAGGGTAGGCACTTCATGATTTTCTTGGTACCCTACATACTCGTATTATAAAAAATATATTTGGTTTTATTTCTGGCCTTTATATAAGGTTTAATATCCAAAGGCTTGAAAGCCGAATACATTCTTTTAACTACTTAATTATACTGGTAATTTTGATAATAATATATCCTAATTGGTACAACATAGGTAATAAAAATATAATTGGCTGATTTCAGCAGAAAAGAGTCAAACTTTTCTCGTATAACCCAAAGAATAGAAAAATTTCTTTTCAATTTCTAAAAATCCTTGATTTCTTTGTTTTTTTTACGACGAAATCCAAATCAAAAATTTCATTATTAAGTAAACAATCGATGAAAAATAGAATTTAAAACTGAAATGATGTATTTGGCTTTCTGGCCTTTACCATGTTAAACCTCATATAAAGGCCAGAAAGCCCATTAGTACCGATATCCTTAGAAAAAGTTTTTCAGACCAATTTCAGATAGAAAAAACATGACAATTTTTCAAACAAAATCTATGGGGTTCTTTCTAAAGGACTTTTTATGGGGTTTATCATGGTAAAGCCTTACTAATTATTAGTAGTATTTTGAAACTTGTGTAATCTAATCGCAAATATAATTTAGGACAAAAAATGAACAATCGATCAATAACTCGAAGATTCGAAACTTTTGTAAAGTGAAATCTGATTATTTTTTGGTCAAAAAAAACCAAATTTTATGACTTTGAAATAATTTTTTAGGCATATAATCAAGGATTCAAAATATTTGCCACAAAGGATGTATTTGACTTTTGGGCCTTTACATGTTAAGCCTCATATAAAGGCCAGAAAGCCCATTAGAAACTCAAATACATCCTTAATACTGGTAGTAAAAGTAGCCTACAAAATCTAGTTCAATATTCTACTACTAGTATTAGTTTAGGACTTAGGAATTAGGATATAGTAAGTGCTAGACTTGTCTGTTTAAACCGCAGATTTAATCATCTTTTTAAAACTTTCACAAAATATTTGTAGATTGAAAAAAAACCTCAAAATTTCAATCGAATGCACATAAAATACCAATACCAATAAAATTGTCAAAAAGAGGGGTAAAGTAAATAGGGGTTACTTTCAATCCTTATTGTATCTAGATAGCTTGTTTTTAAAAAATGCAAAAATTACCTATAGAAATGTGAATACGGACATGCAATTTGACAAGAATCAAGAGAAAACTTGAAAATATTTTTTCAAAGGATATCTTGCGGTTTTAATGGGCTTTCTGGCCTTTATATGAGGTTTAATATGCAAAGGCCAAAAAACCGAATACATTCTTTGATTCAAAAAATATTTCAAAAATATTCTTAGGTCTAAGTCATAGTAAGTATATTTAATTTCATCTCTATTTTGGTTGAATTTACCCCTATATTTTTGGACTAACTTTACACCTGTATGAAATTAACTCAAAATTTTTATAATTTAGTTTAAGTTAGGTTAGGATTTAAAAAAATATGTATTAATTTCATTAAGTAGGAAAGTTAGACCACAAATATAGGGGTAAATTCAACCAAAATTAAATCGGAGCCATATTATATGCTCTAAAGTTCAATTTTATTCCTATTTTGGTTGAATTTACACCTATATTTGTGGTCTAATTCAACTCGTGTATGAAATTTACCCATATTTAGATGATTTCCTTGATTTGAATTGTAATTTTTGCTAATTTTTGTCAATTTTGATCGATTTAAGATTAATTTCATCCCTATTTTGGTTGAATTTACCCCTATATTTTTGGTCTAACTTAAAATTTTTATAATAATTCCACACAATGAATAATTTAGACCAATAACATGGTGGATTTAACCAATATAGGGCGAATTTAAATCGCAATCGCAATGCATAAAAATGTATCTAAAATGTACTCATATGCATATATATGTTTGGTTTTTTCAAATAAAAAAATCTAGATTTATATTATTCAGATCGTTATAGAGAAGTTTGACTCTATTTAAGTGATCCTGCATAAGATATGAATGAAATGATAAGAATGGATCTCGATAGAATTTTATTACCTCTGGCTATAAATTTCATTTCTTGAATGAATAAATGGCCAAAAACAGCCAGCTTTTTCGGTTTTTTTTCGGTCCCTTTTTTGTCGGTAATTCAATGGACGACATTAAAGAGACTTAATATAGGACCATAAAATAATATAAAGGACTTTACATACTCTTATTTAAGGCTCTATTATCTTAACCAAATTGAACCAAGAAAAGAAAAAAGTTCAAGAAAAAGCTCGACATTCAAAACTCTTTTTTTTTTCAATACTTGAAATCCGAATGATAAAATTTTTACAAATATTGAATTGTAAAAAATATTGAAAGTTTTGAACTTCCAGATTATTTTTAGACATTAATAAGTATTCTGTAGGGTACTTATGGTTAGAAGAAGAATTCTATCATTTATCTCATCCTTATTTTAATTGAATTTACCCCTATTATAGGGCTAAATTCAACCAAAATAGGTTATGAAATTATAGTTCTTTTAATTATGAAAACTTAGGCATTTATAAATAAATTCAACTTTGAAAACCAGGCTTTGGACTCAAAAGTAGACATTTCTTGACAAAAATTTCTTAGACCTTTCCATGTTAAATCTTATATAAAGGCCAGAAAGCCCATTAGAACCGCAAGATATCCTTTACAAAAATTATACAAATTCGATATCTAATATTAAGCTCATATTTTTTGATTTAAAATTTTTGTCGATATTTCTGACAATTGGAGATCTTCACTTTTTAATAAAATTTTAACTTTCGATCTAAATGATGAATTCGGCTTTCAGGCCTTTGCATATTAAATCTCATATAAAGGCCTGAAAGCCCCTTATAACCCAAAGATATCCTTCCAAAAAAGAAAAAATAAGAATTTTGAGGCGAGCTGAAGTGAGTGTGTGACGTGCATACCCTATAAGGCATTATTATTATGACTACTCTATCGACTTGGAGTATTTTTAGATTCAATGTTTTTTTCGATCAAAAATCTGCAAATGTAATTCTACTACCCCCCAGAATTTTATAGCCAAAGTACCCTACCTATATCACCACTACCTACCTATATTAAATAGTTATACATACCAATATCTATACAAATACCTATACCTATATCTATACAAATGGTACATTGTCTATAGTAAGGTACTTACCTTACTTATTCTTATTATACTTTGCCAAAAATTGTAATATTTTCGCAAAACTCGAGATCGAGCACGATTTGGCCAAAATTTATGTCATTCCTATAAACTGTACAAGGTCTTTTAAAAAAAACTTTACATAGGATTCCAGGTCTTCTATATAATATGACATAAACTGTATCACCTGTACATAGATACATAAAAGTACCTTATCTAAAGGATCTATTTGGCTTTCAGACCTTAACTATGGTAAACCTGATATAAAGGCCAGGAAGCCTATTAGAACTCCCAAGATATCCTTTATAAATATCACAAATTTTTGATTTTTAAAAATAATCATTGAAATAGCTTTTACTTTGCAACAGTTTGTTATTATTATAAACAAATTATATCACTACTTGATTTCGGTAGAAAAATGTCCAAAATTCGTTCAAAATCTCACCAAATTTTTCAAAACTTGAATACCTCAAAAATACTTTAATAGGTATAATAATAATAATGTATCGAAATCAAAAAAAACTAGCAACTTTGTTAATTTTTTGACTTGATACGAGTGATCGGTTACAAAAATGTTCAAAATTCATTCAAATAGATACGAGTAGTCCAAAATTTACAAGAATATCTCTAAATACGGTAACACTTTATTAGATTAGCAATTCTATATTACATAAGTTATGTAAAAATTTCGAAATTTTCAACTGTTTTAGACGACATTTGACTGAAATTTGGCTCAAATTTGGTAGAAAATTAACCAAAAGTTATCACTTTACTTTTTCGTGTATGTCACTAGTAAATTTTAAATTTTTCTCAAAAATTTCCCCATATTAATAGTGGGTAATTGACCTTAGAAGGGTACTACTATACAAAGGTATAAAAACACTAATGAATAGAGGTAGATTAGGGATAATTCTGGATTTTTTTTTCAAAAAACACTTTTTGAACTAGTTGTTATTTTTACATCTTTTATAGAGATATCCTTGAATTATTTTGAAAACCCTACCGTTATAAAGAGAGTGTAATGTAGTTAGGTATAAATTTCAAAGACCCTGTATAAGGGTATTATGAAGTCCTATATAGTTCTGGTAACTCAAAAGGGCTTAAAGTATTATTTTTGGACAACTTTTTTGCCTCATATATTGAACAGTACCCTACCAGAGTAGGGTACCTTGAAAGTTGAAAGTTTTCGATAAATCCATTCATTACTTTATTTCCAGGAGAATTTGTGAGAGCCAAATTTCAACAAGTTTTTGCCCCCCCATCTTAAATAATTAATTAAAGGTATAAAAAATGTCATATTTGATAATACACTAACTAGTACTATAGTACTATAGTACATATAGAATAATAAGTCATTATTTAGTACCCTATAATAGCCTATATGTAATACTATTAGAGAGAGACAGATGCAAAACTTTCTCTAATTATTTTTACAAAACTTTCACCTTTTATTCTCCTATTCTAAGTACCTATATAGTACCTTAGGTAGATATTTTTTCTAAATTTTTTTTGGAAAACAAAGATCAATTTTATGCAAAATTGTCCTCAATATTTCAAGGCTGAAATTGTCATTTAATTTAAAACAAAAAGTCGAAATCTGGCCTTCAAATATCCAGGATACTTTTTATATAAAGTACCCTCTATAGAAAAAGTTGCCGTTATAGTGAGGTTCACTTTAAGCTTTAGACTATACGGAAATTTTAAAATAATATATATTGTTTGTATCTGTAATTGCGTCAGTTTAAAAAAGAAAAGAAAAAAAGATCAAGGTTTTTTTATAAGGTACTTTCTAAAAGATCAAAAAACTTTTTACAAGGACCCTTAGGCCAATTGTAATGTACTTATTCTTAGATATAATTGTAGGTAGGTAATGGAAATTTTATAAATAAATATTTTTTCTAAATAAAAAAACACTATTAATATTAATAATGTAGGATTTCATTTCCTTATGGAAATACCATAAGGACTCTAACTCTAACATATTTCAAAATTTCTAAATAAATATTTGTATTGGTTCAAACATAGTATCCTATATTAATACTAGCAGTACCAGAACATATAATATGTAGGTAGGTAAGATATTTTTAAAAAATGATTTGATTTTTTTTCGATTTCTAAAGATAAGTACCCTACCTTAAATATAATGTCTTAAGAGTCTTAAGGGTATTCCTAATCGAATTTTTTTTTAGACCTTTTTAGATTTTAGACCCTACTACAGACAGATTGATATATTCTGTAGGTATTTTGGCTGTACTTTTACATGATTTTTGTGAAATTAAACTTGAAATAAATTACAATTTTTGATAATTTGACTTTTTTAATTTTAATAATGTACTTATCTACACTGGTATTACTAGTATGTACAGTGAAATATCTTAATAATGTCTTACGAGGTTTAAATCTTGGACCAAAATTACACGATCGATCCAATTACATTGAATGCAAAGTTGAGATCAAAATCAACATTTTTGAGTTTTTTTGGGCAATGCATATAGCTACAGCTACTGACCTAAGCCTAAAATGAATGTTCCAAATTGTCCAAATATTTTGTGGTAAAAATGGTTGATTTTGATGTGAACTTTGTATTTAATATAATGAGATCGATTAGGGAAAACTTTAGCAAAATTTTTGACAAAAATTTGCTATTTCCTTGTATTCTAATTTAATCGGAAGGCATTTTGTTTATAAATGTACAAAATTTTCCATTAGAGATACCTATCTGTATATGGGTGCCGTTATAAAGAGGTTACCCTGTGCTTTGATTTATTAATACTTGTGTCATAAAACACTCAAATTAAGTAAAATATGTATGTATCTGTATGTACGTATATGCAAAGTTTTTGATTTTCTTTAGGGAATACATAAGTATGTATAGTAGATCAAAGCAAAATTTTCTAATCACAAAATGTAATTATCTACTTTGCTCTCCTTATACAGCTCAGTATCTCTATAACGGCATCCCAAGAGATTTTAAGCTATAACGGTTATAATAAGGTCAATTGAGCTTTTTAAATTTTGTCCCAATTTTTAATTTGAAATCTTAGATTTTGTTCATTTTCTTACATAAGAAATCTAGGATTTCAAAATTGAGTTAATCGAATATATTATGGATTTGAGTTTTCTTATAGAAAAATTTAAATTTTCTTAATTTTGATCATCATAATTAGCATATATATTATATGGTAATATGGAAAAGGGTGTCCTTATAGAGAAAGTTAACTGTATTTACTCGTATATTTAATACAAAAATCATTCTAATTATCACTAGAAGAAATTAATTGAGTTTTTCAAACCAAGAAAACTCGAGTTGTGTTTGTCTTTTAAAAAAATTAACTATACCAAATACATATACCTAGTGTATTTTTGTTAATTTTGCACATAATTGTACAGAGTATTTTAAAGATTTTTGAAATTTGTAATTCTTATACAGATACCTTACTATGTAATAAAATAAAATCAAATGTGATGATAAGAAAGATCTTAAAACAGAGATCTAATTTTGTAGGTTTAAAATTTATTCAATCGATTACGAGTATTATTTTTCGAGATTTTAAAATCATAATGTAAGTACCAAGGCCTATAGAAACAGCCATCGTTAGGTTACGACACTTTAAGAATTATGAATTTTTTTGAACAAAAATTCAATTT
>JAQIXA010003500.1:0-13919 GCA_034699045.1 Nanhermannia cf. coronata Gr-Ori-00579
ATGAGGCGACGAGGCTGGTGGCAATCAGTGCTGCGTTCTAATCAAATTATTTAATTTCACATTTAATTGGATTAATTTCCCTCGAAATTGGAATCATTTCAGATACACTCTCAATTTATACCTTAGGTATTAGGTATACTTATACAAATACGTTTATTGGTTCAATATCTATAGGTATATCCAATTTTTGAGCCTAAATTTTACATTTTAATGGAAAACTGGATCTAAACTATATGGAAAATCATGAAAAATGTCAAAGAATATTTTACAGATAGCTAAATATCCAACTGCAGGTTTAAAATTATTTACCTAAAACTAATAGTGATGTTATTCTTGAATATCCCATATCAATTTTGAAACCTTTACAGGGTTTTCTAAAATATTGTCAAAGAACTAAGATTTTAAATTAAAAATTGAGATAAAAATTTCACTTTACTCGTAGTGTATAATTGGCTTCTGCAAGAGCGAGCTTTACAAAATCTCGTTTTTTTTCTACAAAAAACCTAAACATAATGTATTAAATCCTCATTTTAATGGTACCTACATCTACGAATAGGTAATATCTCTATTATACTTGAAAATATTTAACTAAAGTTTTTGTGCAATTGATTCAAAATTAAAATTTTCAAGTCCCAATTACTAATTTTGACTTGAAATTTTGGGCTATCTAATTCTACAGATACCATGTCTTAAAATCTGTCCAAAATCTGTTATAAAGGTAGACTGGTTCTACATACATGCATTACGTAATAAGAAATTGAAATTCAATTTATTTTACAATACCCTAACCTTCTATTATATCTGTAGTATTTAAAATTAATATCCGTATATGTTGAAATTTTTACCGATTTTTGTCCTGAAATTTTTACCTGAACTTGAATAGTACTCGAGTCAAAACTGGAGAAAAGCATCGGAAGTATTTCTTCTTTCAAAAAAATATTAAAATTATCCATTCCAGCTGATTTGTCCAGAATTATATGAAGATTCTCGAGTAAAGTAACAATAGCCTGGATAGTCTTGGGTGTATTAAAAACATGCCTAAAAATAGCAAAGAAAAAAATTTGCAAAAAAATCATCAAAATATTTTATAAGTGGCAAACCGAAAAGTTGGTAAAATTAAACTCTCGTATTCGGAAGTGGTGGACTCTTGAATTAGAAATAAAATTGGTTGTAGAACAGCAGCGAGGACTTCTTGAGTTTTCATTTCCGTTTGCAAACCTAAATTTTCAATTAATTATTTCATATTTTCAAAATTTCATCAATATTGACATCATTTTACTATTCATAAGAGTAGTATACTTACCAGGCCATACGTGTTGCCAAATTAATTTCTATAATAATTATTAAGAGATTAGGTTCAGATTGGGAATTTGTGTCATAATTTGAATAATAATCCAAGCCTTAAGTGCCTCAGAATTAATTTTCAAAGTCTTGTTTATGAATATTAAGTCGATTTTTAGCTCGCTCTTAAAACATCAAAAAATCTCAAATTTTGTACAAAAAACCTTCAAATGATCAAAATGCAAAAGTCTATAATTTACACTTTCTCTCGACAAATTCTACCCCTAAATTTCTGTAAAAAAAAGATCAAAAATCCCACATAAATGCAATTTCCTTAAATACAAAGAATATCTAACCCCTAAAAAATTTGTTGGAAATTTAGACCAGGTCAACCGATTCAAAATTTCATCGAAATTTTCAAGTTCCGATGACTAAATTACACAGGAAATGGGCGATTTAATTCCCTATTTTGACTGAATTTGCCTCATAGCATTAACAAATTTCGAAAATTTTTTAAAATTTTAGTCAAATTCATTCAAGTATTTCACATTTAGCCTATAAGTATTGAGTATCGATGTTCCATAATGCAAAATAGCAAAATTTTAAAGGCTAAGAACTGTGCCTGATTCAAAAAATACCAAATTTTCTTTACTCTATTTTAATATACGATTACTCTTTTATCTCTATAATGTATTCAACCCAATAAGCTCACAAAACCCAAATTCTGACGTTTAATTGCAATTTTATTACATTTTCTTAAATAAAAGTAATGATATTTAGAGGTACTTATAACGATATAATATACTGTATTATATTGATATTTCAAGAGTTTTAACCTAGAGAATACCTAAGAGGTGATGTGACAGGACCCCTAAAATTTTGTCCCTAAGGACATTTTCCATAACCTCTTTACCCCTAAAGACAAAACTCCTAAGAACATAATTCCCCTAAGACAGTAAATCCCTAAAGTAAATCCCTACTTAATTCCCCTAAAACCTCTAAGAGAATTAGGACCTAAGGACATTTGTTTTTTTTGCAATTTTAGGGATTTATTAAATGCAAATAAAAATATAAACTGAATGCTTTTTTTTAAAGATTTTTCTAAAACAAGTATCCACCATAAAATGAATCAGAATTAAAAGTATAAAAATTAAGATTTGTCATGAATAACATAATTATACTTTAACATCAGACCCATATACAGATATTTAAATCAAGTTATTGATTGCTACAGGTTTAATAAAGGGGTTTTGTCTAAAAAAAATTTGTTCCCTTTTATTTTGTCTCTTAGGGGTTTTGTCTTTTAGGACTCCTGTCTTTTTTAGGGGTTTTGTCCCTTATGGATTTTATGCTTAGGGGCTGTGTCTAGGAACCGGATATACTAAGGAACCAAACCAATCCTGACATACACACGATGATCAAACAGATTTACTGTATGGACTTTCAGGGCGAATGAATATTTTATAAATCCACTTTATGAGTGAGTGTATATTAGATTTGAGTCATTCGTTTTTAAAGGTTTTCGGCTCTAGTGGTATGATGGTACGCCAAAATTTAAATTTCTGAATTTAAAAAATTTAAAAACGTTTAATGTTAATTCCGCGACCCAAAGGTCGTTTTAATACCTTGTTGGATAAAAAGTGATGATGAGTTTATCGAATCCATACCTAGACTTTTAGATAATACGATAATTTATAAATATCAGTATTTACTACTTAGGTAGTTGTTTGCCCTATTATATTAAATATAATCTGTATGTATTATATAGTGTAGTACTCGTATCAGTAAATTTACCTGATACCTACTACCTAGGATTTAGGATATTTAAGTACTACATACTTAAGCATGTATGTAGTAAGTATGTACTTTAATAGTACCTAATTATTAATTATGTTTTTATACGATTAGTTGGGAAGTTGAGACCTTTAATTGTTGAAACTTTGATGAGTAAATCATCCTCATAAAAATGCTTAATCATGATAAAATTTTATTTATCATAAGTTTAAGTAGACATATATCCGTAGTTAGGCATTCTCTACAAAGATAATGCTTGTATACATATTGTACAATACTCTCTATGTGTATTAACTTAAATACATAACGTTTATTATACCTAACTTAACAGATTACAGAGAAATTTAATTTAAGCAAATCATTTCCATTAATTTTTTATCATTACATATTTGATATTATCCCCAAATAGGTATAGTACAGTAAAAGTCAAAAGTAAATTCCCAAATATCTTTAAAAAATGGACAAAATATTCGCATTCTCGATCCATTTTCTATTTCTATTAGCATTTCAAATTTCTGTTGTTTTTTCTCAAACTGAGCCTGAAATACCCGAAGAAGATTTAATAGGTATGTACTGGCACTACCTACCATTATTAAATACATTTTATTTTTAAGAAAAAATAGTTATACCAAAAAATTACTTCTTGTTCTTGTACTGTAAAAAATAGTGGATATCCCAGGCTATGGAATGATGCGTGGTGGCCAATACTTTTCAGAGTCCGAGGAAAGGTAAGCAAAGCAAACTCTTTAGATATGTATAGCTTATACATATCAGTATCTATCAATCAGTATGTAAATACTCGTACTTTATCATAAAATGAGATTATTTTGTTTTGTATGTACTCGTATCAAATAGTTTTTTAAAAAGGACGGATATTTGTTGTGAATGCTTTTTCTAATTTCTTAATCACTAAAATTTAGATTATATAACTCTTTGAATGAAAATCATTTTATTTAGGTTACATATTATAATTTAAAAATATTTAGACGCTACGCGCAGTTCATTGGGATTCCATTTTGTGAAGCTCCTCTTGGAGAAAAGCGTTTTAAAGTAGGTACTTTTAATTACTTATTATAACTAGTCTAATAAAATAACCAATAATTCTTATGTTATATAGGTAATGTTATAACTGTAAACACTATCACAGCTTTATTACATAAATATTATATAAGATACTAAAACAATCAATACAATAATTTTACCATTTTTAACAGCCTTCAATACTGTTAACGAATCTGAACAACTCAAATATGAAACCTGATTCTGATGGGATTTTCAATATGATATATCCAGCGTCAAACTGCGTCCAGACTGGTGGATATGGCCCTGGAAACGAAGACTGCCTCTTCCTAAACCTATTCACACATAAGGTAGGCAATTATTTTAGTTTAAATTCTCAAAAAGTCATTATTATTATAGTTGGTTGTATTAAAACTTTAACCTTGTGAATGAACTATGTACTATATAAAGTAGGTACATATAAGCAGCTGAACTAGTCACAAAACAAAATTAATTGGTACTTTATGGCTTTTACACTTTTACAATGTAAAGTAATAACTAATTTATATGAGTATATTTCAAATACCTGCCCTGTGGGCTGTGGGCCTGTGGGTACATATTTGTACGAGTAGTAGATGTAATAGTTAAGAGTAGAGCTCAATAAAGGTTTTAGATGAATTGGTCTACTACAGAAAGTCACTAAACATTTTCTCTCTAACCATAAATGATGGATTGTATAATCATCATACATACATGATCCGTATATCTGTCGGAGTATTTCGAATAGGATTAATAAGAATAATTTTTTAATCTATTAATAGAAAATCATTTTTAATTTTTTCAAATTTTTCTGACCAATTATTGAGTATTTAAAAGGAATTGAATTTTTATATTTCTTACACTAATCCTCAGGTTAAGAAAAGTGAAGACCAGAAATTATTACCAGTGATAGGTAATTTTTTTAAACAATAGGTACCTACTTATTAGTTCTCGTAGGTTGTAGTTTATGCACTAAACTTGTATTTTTTCGTACAGTTTTTGTCCATGGAGGAGCCTTTTTGTAAGAAATTCTCAAAAATTGTCAAAATAAATTTTTTTAATCAAATTTTTCATAAGATTTGGAACTGGAGTTGCTTATTCTGGAATTAAATTAGTAAATAAACATATAAATATATTAATTTTAACATATTCCTAAACGGTATGATCATTTTCCATTTAGCTAGACCATGATGTCGTGTTTGTCTCAATGAACTACAGAATGGCAGCTTTTGGTAATTATAAATTATTTTAAAAGTCAATTACTTTTATATCTATTTCGTATTCTATTCTACTTATTGTTACATGGATAGTATAAGCAACTTTTTTTTTATTTTTTAGGTTTTTATACGCTTGATACACCCGAAGCCCCTGGTTAGAAATAATCTAAAATATATGCCCAATTTATTTATACATTAATATTTTTATTTTTATTTTTAAGGAAATGCCGGTCTGTACGACATACTAAACTCTTTGAAGGTAAAATGATATCTCTTGCATTTGGTGAATTATACCCTACCCCTCGCGCCCGAATATTTTATTTTTGATTTGAAGCCTTTAAATTTTGTTTAAGATTCAATTGTAAATAATAATAACTTTCGATTAATGACAATCAACTTTCTTATTTAAAACTTTTTAAGCTCTATGAGGTGACTTTCTCTTCTAGACTTTCTAGAAGAGAAAGTCTAGAACCATGTCTAGAAGCCATGTCTAGAAGACTTACAAATACAAAATACAAAACATAAAACAGTGGGTTTTTAAAAAGACAACATGCATGGAGCTAACTATAATAAAACGGTTTTACCCTCACGAAAGCCCGCACCCTCAGATTATACAAAGATAATTTATGTACCTAAATGTTTTTTAGGTACATAAATTTAATAATAATTTTTAAATAATAAATAATTTTTTAAAATTTTCAAAACTTCCCGCCAAATAAACAAGGCAAAGCTACACATCATTCGATAGAGCTCGATAAGCTCTATCAGAACATAAGTGTAGTACAAATAAACATTAAGAGGGTTTTCCAAAATTTTATCAAAATTAAAAAAAATCAAAATATTTTAATATTTTGTTAATATTTTCAAACTTCCCGCTAATTAAAATAGGCGAAGTTATATACCATTCGATAGAGCTTGAAGAGCTCTATCAGAATATATACGTACATATCATATATGAACATAATGGAGTCGCCTTAAAATAGAGCAAAAATCTAATTTTTTTGTGATTTTTTTCAAATTTTCCCGCCTTCCAGGTGAGGTAGGAACTCCAAAGTGTTATCAAATTTCGGGGTTTTCCCGCCCTAAATGTGTGTCAATTTTGGTCTAGATCCGATTCGCGATTCGGCCGCAAACGCGCGAACGGACAGACAGACAGACAGACATGGCGAACGCCGAACGCTACCGCTACAGCCCTTTTTTCCCATTTTCAATGGGTGAGGGCTAATAATTAAAATTAAATGTCAAGTTAGATATCGTTGAAATCGCGATCGTTTTTAGTATCTCCTATAACTATTTTTCTAAAAAAAAATTTTATTTTTCCTAAATAAAAATGTTAAAATAGTTTATCATCATTTTTTAACACTTTTTTAAACTCTTTTATAAAATTTTATTAATTTATTAAGGGTTAGCTAAAAAACTAAATGTTATAGGAAATAGTAGAAGCGATCGTGATTTTAAAGATACCTAACATGACATTTAATAATTATTTATAGTTAGCCCCATATTGTTTTTTTAAAAAACCTACCGTTTTGTAATAAGTCTTTACATGGAGAAAGTCTAAAAGGGAAAGTCACATTTTCATCCATCCTTCCTTTACTTTGTAATAGCGTATATATCGCGTATACTATATTTACTCAAAATATAAAGTTGGCATTTTATCCAACATATCAATGATTATAGCCATTTTTTGAAAATATTTCATCATATTATAAATTAAGGTATGAAAAATAAAACCGGAAAATAAGGGCTATGATTTTGACCTTTACTATTGTACTTTGATAAATCTTATCAGTATTATAGTCCTCATGATTTCGGATTCCGGAGTTTAACAATGTTAATTAATCTTTGATATCTAGTAAATATGTGGGCTCTCTATATGTATGTATCTCTATGTAATTTTTTAAAATTATTTCTCAGTGGGTTCAAAAATATGTCGAATATTTTGGTGGAGACCCCAACGATGTGACCCTTGCAGGTTGATCAAAAATAAAAGAAAAAATCATTCTATATTATTATCTATTATTTTATTGAAAAAATTATTTATCCCCCATAGGCCAGAGCGCTGGAGCTGCCTCGGTTATTCACATGATGCTCAGCCCACTTGCCCAAGGTTCGACAAAATTAAATAATGATGATTTGAATTTGATCTGAATATCTAAATGTTATAATCTATATATGTCTTATGTATGTATATACTATATAATATGTTACTTACTAGTGATTAAAAGCACATTTATTAAAATGTAAAGGTCTTTTTACGAAAGTCATCGCAAGTTCTGGTTCAGCGATAAACCCGTGGGCTTACGAGGGAGACGCCGTTCCTGCGAGTTTACAACTAGCAGATTTGGGTTCGAACTCTCAAAATCATTTTTGTTTTGAAAACAATTTTATGTAGGTTTAGTTAGATAAATGTAAAATGTAAAATGTATTCTATGCATGTAGTTAACTGTACTCGGCCCACTCTTTCTGAGACAGGAAAGTGTATGGAACAGGTAGATGCTAGAGTTTTGGACACTTTTACCAGGAGCTGGATTGTAAGTTTTTAAACTGATATGTACCCTACATATAGATCTTCTATGTATTTCTATTATGCCCATTTTCATATCGTATATAAATAACCTAACCTAACCTAATCTGAATGTATGAACTTGCAGATTGGAGAACGGTTGAATGGTCGACTAGGCTTTCAGTTGACTTCGCCCGTTATCCAAAAGTCGGCAAATCAGATCGGTGTTGCACCCTTTCTCTCAGAAAACCCTAACACAATAATCTCAAGAGGCCAGTATCACGCCAAGGGCATCCCCCTCTACATGGGAGCCAATAGACATGACGGCTCTTTCATCCTCAGGTCTCCACTTTATTTCATAGAATATAATATTATTTATTATTGTTCTCTAAAAGGTACTTTAATTTGTGTTTTTTTGCCAATAAAAAGTGTGTTCTACACTTCGTACATTGCCCTAAATGATTTGCAAGGCGATCCTGTATTTTTGAAAGACAGACTTATTCCTATGTTTTTAGAAGCTATTGGTAATTAATTTAACAATCAAGAATCGAGAATATATTCTAGAATTTAAATCTGAACAATCCTAAATTACAATTTACAATATGGTATAAAGGTGTATCCCCAGCGTCAGGACTAATCGACAGTTTAGCAGGTATTTATTAGAATACGCTACCTAGAAAAAAGAGATTCACATATAATATGCTCTACATAATACATACTGATAATATGTATCATCTAATCTATAGAATGAAATATGAAACGAAATCTGATTTCCTATTTAATTTTAGAATACTATTTGGGAGATAACAAAAATTCAGGAAATTTTACAGTAAGCCAAGTCAAGTTGACTTTTAAGCTATTTTATCATTTCATTAATCATGAGCATTGCTTATAAGATAAGTATTTAAGCACTATATACTCTATATACCTATATAGTAATTTTACCTAGTTTTAACTAGTAATCAAGAGTCAATGAGACTTGAGTTCATATAATGAACCTAATTGTACTTTTTGATTTCAGCAAATGCTTCCCGGCCTTATTGACGTAAATAAAATTTATAATCTAAATCCGAATTTATTAACAAATATTTATTATATCTAAAATGTAATCGCCCAATCATAAAAAAATGATGATTCAATTGTTCACTATTTTTCACTACTCTACCAATTTACTATACAATAGTAAAAGCTTGATTTGATTTATGACCTTTCCTTGGATTTTATTTTGTTTAGTTGGGTTCAGTCTTCTTTTTTAAAGGGGCCGCACAGGAGACAGGTTTGTACAATACAGTTACATATATCTAAATTTAAAAATTTACAATCTTCTACAAAACCGATATTAGATCATAATAATAAATCAAATTACATATCAGTATTCAGTATAAATGTTTTTGAGATTAGCCACCCTTCACTCGAGGACGGGGGCCGACGTCTATTTTTACAGCTTCGACTTCAAAGGAAGCAAAACTATTTATGACATTTCCGGAGGCGTGAAAGAAATTCCTGGAGGTATAATCTCATCTCATTTATCTAATGATTTTTAATTGAAGAAGTGTCATTATTTATTTAAATGATCAATTTTTAACAACAGGGGTAGCTCATGCAGATGTTGGCAAAATACACTTATTTTTTCCACAAATATAATTTTATAACTTTATAATATAATTTTATTATATATTATATATATAACTTTATAATTTTATATGTTTTTTTTTGGTTTTAGGATTTAATCTACATATTTATGCTTGCTTTCGGTCTTAATGATAGGGACAATCAAATGACACGTGTAATGACAAAAAATTGGGCGAATTTTGCAATCTACAGGTGATTTCCTAATTCTATTCCAAGACTATTTACTAGAATATGTATTTGAATTTATTTTAGTAATCCTAATGGACCACCAACTGCTCTCCAAGAATGGCCAAAATGGACAGAGAGTGAAAAGGACTATTTGAAAATTGATGAGACTTTAAGTGTTCACAAAGACTATAGCAGAGCTTGGAAAGGTTCGAAAATCTTGTAAAATTATAATTTTAGGATTTGGCTTTAAAAGATTTTCATGGATAAATTACAGGTGTATCTGATGAGCTTATGAACGATGAGGTTGAGCAAACTGATGGGACAACTGAAATAATCCAAACTACGAGTACTACACAAGAAGACATGCAAAGTACAACGGAAAATAGTGCGCAAAAATTTCCACTTTACAATATTAATATTATCATTTTGAGCTTAATTATTATATTTCAGTTAATCTCTTTTAATTAATTAATTGCCCAATTAAAAATGATTTTTAATTTTATTATCTAATAAAAAAAATGTTTTAATTTATATTTTTTCTTAATTTGTAATTCATTCAACATAAAATACAATAGGTCATGGTAGGTAAGCTACTACCTCCTTAAATTAGCCCTATCCTAAATTCAATATAAATAGGAGGTATCTTGCTTAGATTGAGTATCTTGCTTAGATCTTTAAGCTAAACCTATTGTAGATTATACAGGTTAATTTTTAATTTTAGAATTAATTAAAATTTTGTATGTTTTTTACCTAACTCATATTATGGGTAGCCGATTCATTATCTAATAAAATGAGCTGAGGTTTATGTGCTGTAATACATATAGTACTAGACAGATATGCACCTAAGTCTGCAATTATTTTAGTGTAAAATCATTCAAAAAAGTAAAAAGGTCAATAGTCCCATAAACCAAAAACTAATATTTAAAGTGCCTAATTAAAATTTATAATGTGTATGTAAGCCTATCTACTACACTAGGACTTAATTTAGCACAAAATTATATAACGATATGTTTAATTTAAAACTGTATTTTTAACTTATATACAAATCAATTATTTTAGCCAATATGTATAGTTCATTATTCAGAAGCAGTAAATGTATATTCGAACACCACAATGGTATCGGATAGGCATATATCAGTAATTTGTATTTCATAGATATAAAAGTATCTAAACTAAAATCTTAAGGAATATATTATTCTTATTACATAATAAGAATAACTATACTTATTTTATATATTTTAGCTATACTTATTTTATAAATAAGTATAGCAGATATTCAACTTGAAGTATACTATAGGTAGGTACCATTTGTACAAGACAGGTAATTCAATACATTTGAAAAATATAGTAAGGTGCATAATACGAAATACGAAATATGCTGTAAGTTACTGTAGGTATATTACTTTATACTTTGTATAAAGTATGAATTATGTTATTAACTACTACTTTGAAACTTTTTTCATTTTTGAGTAGGGTACCTAGCACTTATAGTAGATTATAGTATTGATCTCAATATGATGGAGAAAATTTCAGGTATATATTTTTGATAATTTTTATTTACAATCAGATTAATTAATTAAATTATTAGATTCTCTAGATTTCATTTTAGTAACATCGATACTGTTTGCCGTACTATTTGGAGGCTCGGACTCGATTTCCACGTCGGAAACAAAAATTTCTAAAAGCGAAAATGAGCCTCATTCCCGTCAAAAGAGGTTCGTTTATTTCAATACCCAGTCGCCCGTAGCTGTCGGTAAGACTTTTTTTTAAATTTTATTGTCAAAACCATCATTTAACAATACCCTATTTATTAATCCTCTGCTGATGGACTGGATATTCCCTTAGGTGTTTTAATAACCCTACCGATGACATTTATCCTCCCGACAATGAATTTGAAAACAAGTCGAAGGCGACGTTCCATCTCATGGTCAGGGCCTACTGATCACAATGAATACTATTATAACCAAAGTATTGTGGAAAATGACCTTTCTGAAGAAATTCTGCCAGTAAATAGTTATGATCCTCCGGCCTACTCGATCGAGATTTCACAACTGGTCAAATATTTCTCTCTTTTTGAGGTAAAAATTTTAAGCTAATCTTAATTCTAATTAAATTCGCTGGAAGATTGAATAATTTAAAAAAATATTTATTAGATTGATCAAGATATATGCCAACAGAAAATCATTTGCCAAATTTTTTCAAATTCTTCAGAATTCGAACCTTTGAGTAGCATTTTTCTAAAAAAGCTAACGTGCGTACTTTTTATATGATTTCAAACTTCATAAACAACGATAAATAATTTGAATCAAAAATCATGAAATAATATTACAATTGTACAGAGTTGATCGAGGCCCAATCGAAGAGGAGAAAACCAATCGATATTACAGGTACATTAATTCTATGCAGATTGGAATTTCAGCTGGCTCGAATAAGAAATGTTCAAAAAACCTCATCTCAAATTCAAACTACAACTGTCCTTATTCGGTCGACCAAGTCTTTGACAAAGGAATGCTAAAAGTTTGGAAATATGTTATGGACTTGCTACAAATCGATATCAAAGATGATTTGTAAATCAAATTGATACGTAAACAATATATGAATACCAAATTACTTCAAATCAAACTATGTATAACAGATTATACATATATCTAATATGAGGAATGGATTATTTATAGGTAAACTACCATATAAATTTCAGTGCATTATATTATAGTAGGTAAGTCATTAATATTTTTTTTAAATGCCAAAATAAAGAAATTGGAAAAATAATTAAAAGTTCTTTTAATGTACCTAGTTTAAAATTTTTGAATGAATTTCCTTTTGAAATACATACCTACGTAATAATAGTATGGATACAGAATTTGAACGTCGTATTCATTAGCAGTTAGCAGTATATTAATTAAAAAATTAACTGTATTAAAATAATTGATTGAAATTTTGTTCGAATCAAAAATTAAAATTGACCATTTCTAATATGTACTAATAAGCTAGGTTAAAGGGTGAGATTCAATTTTCACCCTCTGATTCGGACTCGAACAGATCTGCATCTCCACCACTCCCTCCATCCTCCACCTCATCATCCTCCGTGTTTCTCTCGTTGTCAGTTTCGTCGGGTTCAGATCCGGACACCACACCTTGCTGGAGACCAGTGACTCGTTTTTTCAAAACCGAATTCTCCTTTCCTAGGTTCTCCAACTATTAATACATAAGTATAATATAAGGAAATTGAAATTGAAATATTTTAGTTTTTATTCAATTGAATTACTGATATGTAGTCTGGAAAATTATTATATCTACCTAAATGAACCTATAATTTTAATGTACTAATAAGAAGTATAGTACCCACATACACTATGCACAACCCATATTTATTAAAGATAAGTTAGATTAACTTACGATTAGCTAGATATATCAAGCTAATCGTAAGGTTCTATCTAGATGTATTCCATCGTCCAATAATAAATTAAATTGGATGTTGGTATTTATTGTATTGTAAATGTAAAGTAAATTGTAGTACCTTAAAATATTTTATTGTTTATAAGCAAGTAGGTTAGTTAGGTACCTTTACCTAATACATAGCTACCTACTCTAGACTCTATCATATAGGTAGAATAGTCGAACCGATAATGTAAAGGTAAGATAGCTTAGGCATGATTTTGAAAGTTTGAAAATGTAACATACCTCTTGTTGAAGCTCGTTTCGTTCAGCGTGTAATGTTTTGAGTTCATTTTTGGGATTCTTCGAGAGATTAGAAGCCAGTTTGTCGACAAAGAGAGGGAAAACCGAAGTGTTCTCGTCAGGGGCCACTCCTTCCATATACAGCGAGTCCATTGAGCTCTCCAGGGCTTCGAAAACCCCATTTTTCTCCAGATATCGCTCGAATTCGTCACCCTCAGGGAAAGGCTAGTCAATTTTTAAGAAATTATAACTTTAGGTAATATATTATAATATATATAAGTATAACATCAAGTAATTTTTTAAATTTTAATGTATTAGATAGTCAATTGTTATCTTACTCGAAGAAATGATTGATTCATTTTAATTAGCAATTTGAGGAACAAAGTGGAATATGGCCATTCATTCACTGTTAAAAAGTTAACTATAAATATTTTATTCTTTAATAAAAATTAGAGATATTTGGTTGATAAGGTATTTATTCAGCTATTTTAAAGTTTAACAAGTTAGAAAATATGATGGGAGATGTTCATGTTTATGTTTATGTTTCTGATTTTATTAGAGTGTCTAAATATTTCACTTTTACAAAGGATCTTCCAATACCGACA
>JAQIXA010003501.1:0-13918 GCA_034699045.1 Nanhermannia cf. coronata Gr-Ori-00579
ATTAGGAAACTTGATACAAGCCCAGCAGCCCAAATGATGAAAATAGTTAAAATATTTGAATATAATTTTTGTGCTTGGAATAAACAATAGGGCTTGGATTTAATGTCGAATTCTTTTTCAAAATTTTTATCCTGATTTTTTGATAAAGTTTGTAATTTCTGCCATTTATCCGAAATCCCTGATTCTATTATATGGATAAATGAATTTTTTACATAATTTCCCGGGATATTGGTGAGCATAAAACCTTCCATTTGTTCCATAATGGGTGATTTCCCAATGGGAAATTTAACATTTGGCCATTTTCTATTAAAGAAATTTTCCATTTTGTGAATTTCATTGGTTTTTGAGAAAATTATTGAATTTTCGCATTTTTTTAATCCAAAAAGATAATCCCCGCTCATGTCTTCCCATTCATTCTCTGTATATCTTTTTGACAATGACTCAGAATTTAGTATAATTTGCATATACAATTGTTTTGATTTAAATTTTGTCGATATGTTTATTAATATTTCGCTGCAAGTGTATATTCTTCTACAAGTGTATGGATCCAAATATAAAAATTCGTCAACTATTTTATTGTATTTATTTTGAAAACAATTTTTGAAGCATTCAATTCTATCTTTATAAGTTTTATCTTCTTTTATAAATTTATTTACTTTAAGTAGTTTAAAATCCCTTTGAGTTGTAATCCGGTCGTTAACTTTCCGATAGTCATAAATTTGCATACGATTTGTGATTACGTCAAGGAAATTTTGAGGATATTTGACATTAAATGGGGCAATAAGACCCGATGTCACAAAACCTGAAAAATTGAATCAAGAAAGCAATTAATTAGAAAATAATTAAAAACTAGTATTAGGCCCATAGCCTAAAAATTGAGTTCCTTTTATTAATACAGAGTGTTCATTAAATGACTGGAGGTACTTTGAAGGTGAATAACTCAAAGACCATCAGCCCGATTTCCATCATATACATCTCATTCGATAAGAGGTTAAACAAATTTAGATATTACATATTACTATTACATGTCATAATCCAACTACGCTAATTACTACGATAGAGTTATTTTACGAAAAACTGATTTCTTTTGTAACACCCAAAAATATTCAAAAATACGAATTTTCAAAATAAATATTTTTTTCAAAGTGCTCTAACTTTTGAAACCGATGAAATAGAAGCCTCTATTTGGTGTCAAAATGTTATAAAATTATTAATCTTTAAGATTTCCAAGACCTTCCAAGTTTGACAATTTATAAACTCCAATATTTGAGTATTTTGGGTGCCATATTTGAAAAAAGATCCATTTTTTGTAAAATAACTATTAACGTAGCTGGATTATGACATGTAATATGTAATATCTAAGTTTATTCAACCTATATAGAATGAGATGTATATCATGGAAATCGGGCTAATGGTATTTGAGTTATTCACGTTAAAAGTAGCTCCAGTCATTTAATGAATAGTACTCTTAATATCATATAATTTTCACTAACTTTTATATCCATTAGAAAGTACAATTCCAAAACCAAATATCCACATTGTAAATATAAAAATTATCGATTTTTTCTTGAAGAACTTCAAATCAAGATCAACTCCTTGATCCAAAATAGGTGCTAAAATAATTAAATTGAACGCACTCGAATCCATATTATATGTCTTTTGAATGTAAAAAAAGATAAAAATGAAGAATAAAGAGAATATAAATGATATTAATGTTACAGAATCAAAAACTCGAATTAAATATTCAAAATCTAGGCTTTGTCTTTCTATAGGTGAGCATGTAATGAAATTGAGAGAGAATAAATTTATTAGAACAAATTCTACGGGTTTATCAATGTTATATGGTTCCAAATTTTTAAATCTTATAGAAACATCATTTTTATCATGTATATTCATATCTTCAAGTAGCTCGAAATTCAAATTATAGATTGAAATATTCAGATCACCATTTTTGTTATAGATTATAGCAAGAATTTGCTTAATTAAATTATAATTTGATTTTTTCTCATAAAATGCTATTGTGAAGTTCTCATTTCCTAAATAAGAGTATCTTTCAACTAAATATTTCAATTGAATGATATTGCTATAGAAACTATTAGGGGTATTGAAATTACCATGGTAACCATAGTGTTTATTTCTCATTAAATAATAATTTTTATCCTTTAGGCGAATTAAAATTTTCAAACAATAAATAAGTCCTACAAAATTTTGTGATTTTAGATGAAATTTTGGATTATATCCTATATATTTAAGTGACACAAAATATACAAAATTTGTATGTTTCATTAGATCTAAATGATTTTTTAAATTTTCTAATTCAAAATCTCCAAAATTAAATATATTTGTAAAGAAGTAGATTTCCTTTGCAAAATATATTTGAATGTAATAATCAAAGGGATTATATAACTTAAGTTTTTCAAAATTAAAATGATGTATTTTTGTCATAACCCAAATGGCAGAACAATTATTAATCCATTTAAAATGTAAATTGTAATGATTATAAATTTTATGGCTCACTTTACGATTAATTTTTAAATTGAAAATTGCATTTGGAGTTTTGATATTTTGAAAATTTAAACATGAAATATAATCAAAGTCTATGATTATTTCTATATTGCAATTTTCGAAAGATTTCGAAAATTCCTCCAAATTTGTAATTTCTAATTCTACTTTTTGTGAGAAAATTTTTGAAATTAATAAAAGTATGCCCAATTCACTAAATATTAGAATTTTTAAAGTGCTGAATTTCAAACACATTTTTCAATATTCCTTTTGTATATACGCGTGGAATACAAAAAACATTATCACTATGTAGTTAAATACATACAATCTTTTTCAATTTTTTTTTTGAAATATCACTAGCTTATATGTAAGTTTTTATAATAATACATTATATTACCTACTAACCCAATTTTCATAAATGATTGCTGATTATTTATAATATGAGTACAATTTTTACAAAAGTGCTCATTAAAATTAATTAAAATATGTATTCAAGTTAAAGGAGCAATTAACAATTAAAGTAAATTTTAATTGAAACAATGATATAATTAAAGGATCTTCTACTAGGGCTTCAGTTTCAGCAGGCCTTTACCATGATAAATTTCGTCTCAAGGCCAGAAAACGCATTCCAACCCAAATAATATATCCTTTAAGAAATAATTTTTTGATAGGTTTATAACAATTTTTCAATTTTTCGAATAGAAAATAAAAAATCTTTAAACATTTTGTTAAATATTTGACATAAAATAGATCAAAAATTAAAATTAGGAAACTTGATACAAGCCCAGCAGCCCAAATGATGAAAATAGTTAAAATATTTGAATATAATTTTTGTGCTTGAAATAAACTGTAGGGCTTGGATTTAATATCGAATTCCTTTTCAAAATTTTTATCCTGATTTTTTGATAATGATTGTAATTTCTGCCATTTATCCGAAATCCCTGATTCTATTATATGGACAAATGAATTTTTTACATAATTTCCTGGGATATTCGTGAGCATAAAACCTTCCATTTGTTCCATAATCGGTGATTTCCCAATGGGAAATTTAACATTTGGCCATTTTCTATTGAAGAAATTTTCCATTTTGTGAATTTCATCGGTTTTTGAGAAAATTATCGAATTTTTGCATTTTTTAATATTAAAAAGATAATCCTCGCTTATTTCTTCCCATTCATATTCTGTATATCTTTTTGATAATGACTCAGAATTTAGTATAATTTGCATATACAATTGTTTTGATTTGAATTTGGTCGATATGTTTACTAATTTTTCGATGCAAAAGTATAGTTTTCTACAAGTAAACGGATCCAAATATGTATATTCCTCGACTAATTTATTATATTTATTTTTTTGAAAGCAATTTTTAATGCATTCGTTCATATTTTTATAGGGCTTGCCCTCTTCTCTAACTAGTATATTTGGTTCAATTAGGGTAGTAAAATCCCTTTGGGTTGATATCCGGTCGTTAACTTTCCGATAATCAAAAATTTGCATACGGTTTGTGATTACGTCAAGGAAATTTTGAGGATATTTGACTCCAAATGGTGCAATGAGACCCGATGTCACAAAACCTGAAAAATTGAAAGAAGGGAGCAATTAACTAGGAAGGGTCAAATTTTCGATTTTCTGGAATTTAAAATAGAGGATTCCAAAACCTCGAGATTTCGAGGTTTATTTTTATTCGAAAAATCTTGGGGTTTCGAGGTTTTGAAAACCTCGAGGTTTTAACCTGAAATTATGTTTATAATTTTGAATTTTGAAAAAATACCTTTTTAGGATACTTTTATAATCTAAAAATATATTTGTGCTGAAATATTTCTAGAATATTTATAAATTTTTGATAAATTTCGAGGAATTTCTACCTCGAGGTTCATTTTTATCTCAAAAACCTCGAGGTTTGGAGGTTTGAAAACCTCGAGGCTCAATCCCTGAGGCAGGCAGGCAAAGATCAAAAGGTTGAACAATTAGGGCTTTCTTGGCATAAATTTGTTTATTTACTAAATTTCTATTTATCTTATTCAAATTAGATCAGCAACTTACTTTTATATCCATTAGAAAGGACAATTCCAAGACAGAAAATCCACAGCGTAAATACAAAAATTACCGTTTTTTTCCTGAAAAACTTCAAATCCAAATCCACACCTTGTTCTAAAATTGGTGCTAAGATAATTAAATTTATCTCACTCGTATCTATCACTGTCTTTTGAATGTAAAAAAAGATAAAAATAAAGAATAAAGAGAAAATAAATGATATTAATGTTCCAGAATCGAAAACACGAATTAAATATTCAAAATCTAAACTTTTGATTTCCATTGGAGAACAAGTAATGAAATTGAGAGAAAATAAATTTATTAAAACAAAATCAACAGGTTTATCAATATAATAAAGTTCTATATTTTTAAATGTAATAGAGACATCATTAATAAAATGATTGGTAATATCTTCAAGAAGCTCGAAATTCAAATTATGAGCAGTAACATTTAATACACCTTTTTTGTTATGTATTATAGATAGGATTTGTTTAATAAAATTATAATCTGATTTTTTTTCATAGAATGCTATCGTGAAATTTTCATTTCCAAAATAAGTATACTTATCAACAATATTTTTCATTTCAATGATATCGCTATGGAAACTAACTGGTAATTTGCCATTACCATGGTAACTCAATGGTCTATTTATACTCAACAAATCGAAATTTTTATTTTTTAGGCGAATAAATATTTTCAAGTTATAAATGAATTTTGAAAAAATTTGTATTTTTTGAAATTTTGAAGAATTTTGCTCAAATTGAAGTTGAACAATACATATGTAGCTTGTATATTTCATAAGCCCAAACTGATATTGAATTTCGTTTTTTTCAAATCTTCCAAAATCAAATATATTTGTAAATAAATAGAGTTCTTTAGCAAAATATATTTGCATTTTATAATCCATTGGATATATTTTGGAATGTCTTTCAACTAAAAAAGGCTTCCGTTTTGTCAAAACCCAAATAGCGGTACAATTAATAGACCTTTTAAAACTTATACCATTGTGATTATAACTTTTATGAATTCTGTCATAATCAAATCGTAGATTGAAAATTCCATGAGGAATTTGTATATCCTGAAAATTAAAATTATAAAATTCTCCAAAGTCAATAAATATTTCAAGATTACAATACTTTAAAGATTTGGAAAATTCTTGCAAATTAATAATTTTTAAATCAATTTTTTGTGACATAATTTTTGGGATTTTTAAAATTATCAATATATTTAAAATTAGGATTTGAAATTGGCTGAATTTCAAAAGCATTTTTGCAAATGGGTTTATTATTTATAATAAATTATTTTGTGTACCAACCAACATATTAATTTATATAATAATTTTAATGCAATTAAAATATCAAGTAATTTTAACACAATCTTACAATTTTGCATTGGTTGAATTTTTATGATTGTAAATTTTATTGATTATTGAAGAATAAAAAGACTTGAAAAAATAATTACATTTTCAAATATCTAGTAAAATTTATTAATTATTCAGATACAAGTATAAAGTTTAAAATTTTATACAGAAATTTATATAAAATAATATGAATTATAGTACTTTAAACTTTATAAACTTGATCACCACTTGATCTTAAAATGACCCTGAAGAATATATACACTGTAATTTGATATTCAAATTTTCCAATTTTGACTATTAGGTTTAGTCCAAATTAATTGATTTTGGAAGCATATTTTTAAAGTAAATTTCAGATTCTGTATTAAAATTAGTAGAAATTATTTTGAAATTTTGAATGATTAAATTTCGCCGATTGATGTCTTGACTAATATTTAAATTAAAATGAAATTAGAAAATATATTACATATAAATATATTATGCCTTTATAAGTACCTAGCATAAAAATATTTTTTTAATACATACCCAAGTTTAATTAATTTCGATTCTCTATTTTGATTCATCTCGAGCTGAATATTCAGTTTAGATTTTATATCTTCAATCTCTTTATTCCTCTCTGATTGAATTTTGGTAAGCTAAAAAATATAAATAAATTTTTATTGAAATTTTAAAAATAGTAAATTTTAGCACAAACCTCATCTTCAAAATTCTTAATTCTATCATTTTTATCGGCCAACTAAACATGTAGTTTACATAATAATTTAAATTTTTTATATGTATAAAGGCATAAAAATTATTAATTTGACAGTACAACAGAGAATAATATAAGGTTCGAAATTTTTCAGACCAAAACTATGACAAACGGCAATTCAAAATTTCAATTTCTCTGCCGTACAGTAAGGTACAACAGATCTTCAAAAATTGAAGATATATAAAAAGATATTTTAAAAAACTTACTTCCAATTTGAGGGTTTGAATTTCTTGGATTTTTATTTCTAAAAATCCTGCATTTTCCGATATAATGTCCTCCATCTAAAGATAAATAGGAATTTGAAAATTTTGGAAAAATAATAAAACTTATCCTTAGTTAGCATACAATTTGTGTGCACTTATTCTTTATTGTAATTGTGCTAGTAACAACCTAAAATTAAACATAAAATTTTTGCATAAGACATTTTTTAAAATTTTTTAAAATGTCAAAATAAATTACATTGTCCAAATGGTCAATTGATTTGGACCATTTTGCCCTATTAAATGGATTAATAACTTGAGATGTTATTGCACTACTTGGTCCAGGTTGTTCTTCAGCTTGGGCCGCCCCCATTATGGCCAATGCCGATTTATTTGTTTGACTGTCTTGACTTTGGCCTGAATTTTCATAAGGACGTTTGCGAGTATTTGAACTTTCAGTTGGATGAAGAGTTTGGCTTTCCATAGCTTCCTAAAAAAATATACAAAAAATTAGCCAATTTACTTGAGTAGTTATTCAAAATTTGAAACATTAGTTAAAATATTGATTTTGTTTTCCCAAAAAGGTCACAAAAAATTTAATTTTTAAAGGCTAATTATATTAAATAATTCCAAATAATTAAAAAATAAATAAGTATTTTCCAGACTATTCAAATTATGTTAAATTATTTATAATACGAATGCACTTTACCTAGATCATAATATTTTAAAATTAAAAAAAAGCCATAATTATTCCCAAATTCAAAATAATATATTAAAATTATTCTCAAATTTGACTCTGTAGCTGTAGCTATACCTATATAAAATTTATCTGTATTTACCTTTGGATTAATTTTTGGCGAAATTATTCCAGGAATGATGAATTCATTTCTTGCTAATGAAAGGCGAAGGGCTTGCAAATTTGTCTAAAATCACAAAATTTTACAAAATATTCAATTATATAATTTTTAAATTAGGTAAATTAATATATTAGTTGTATATGTACCTACCTCAAATAAGATTATACGATAATCTTCATTTGTTATTAGTGGGAGCCGTACAAACACTAGAAAATCTTTAGCTCGCATTGTGCCATTTACAATATTTTGGATAGCTTCTTGCAAATATCTGTAATTAACTTCATAATTGATTTGCCTTCCCAAAATTTGGATTAAATAATTTTTAAGTAATATTTTGTCAGATAACTGTAAAAAAAATTCATATATATTGTTATTAATTAAAATCATTTCACGACGATTAAAATTTATAAAAGTAAAAAGTATATATTTTAAATCAAGATAACACTGAACGTGCTGCTCTTTAATTTTATTTTTTAAAAAGGAAATTTAACCCAAGATAGTGAATATTCATTCTGCTGCGGCATTTTCTAAAAAATAATAAAAAATTTATTAGGGTTTAAAATAAAATTTCAAATTCTAAATGGAAATTTAAGCATAACTAGACATTGCCATCAAGGTCTTGACTAAAATGCTTGAGTCAAGAAATTGTTAAAAAAAGTTTTAAAATGCAAAAAAACTGCAGGAAAAATAGAAAAATATCTAAACTAAAACATTTGATGAGTTTATCGTCAATTCAAAGAAAAATTGGCTAAACAAAATTTGACAATATTTGTTTGAAAATTTTATAGATTTTTATATTTTTCTTAAAAATTATGTTTAAGGTACTAAAGCTGATTATATTATAAAACTTTAATTAATGAAAATCCTCTAGCGGAGTAATCTCAAATTGAAAAAAAATATCAAAATACTGAAAAAAGTCTATAATTAGTGTAATACTCGTATTTCAAAGGTTTCTGTAAAAAAATTTTGCTTAAGAGAATACTATCTCTCAACTTTTATTATCAAAAAAATCGTAATTAATTATATACTGAATCTAAAGGATATATTCGGCTCTCAGGCTTTAAACCTCATATAAAGGCCAGAAATCCCATTAGAACCTGAAGATATCCATTCAAAAACATTTCAGAATTATCTCTAAATAATATAACCCTAATTTTATGGTTTGAAAATTTTTGTCAATTTTTACAGCGATATAATGAGATTGAGAAGGACTTTGAAGAGAGAACTTGCTGTAATTTTTTTATATCATAATATTTAATTTATCTTATACCTAAATAAATCTGATAAAATTTCTCCGATAACTTCATAATAAAAGTACAGTATTATGTATACTATAATAAAGGTATCTGTATATTTTGAAGTAAATTAAATTATCATTTAGGTAGTCATTTATTAATCCATATGTATGTATACATGTCCCTAATCAAATCAGATCGATAAATTAAAAATTACCTAATCATATTTTTTTTTTTTACAAATTTTGAAATATCTGTAATACTTACTAACAACTTTACAAGTCCTCAATGATAAAATATGTTACTCTGTATCTATAATCTAGGGTAGATAAGGGATAGTTTGGTAACATTTTTCAAAATTAACACCCTGTTTTCACCTGATCTAGTCACCATTTAAGACTTTTAGATTTCTTTGAAAATATTTTGGGTATCTCTAACTCTAAGATATAGGCTACTCGTATAGGTATAAAAAATCCAGTGCAAAATAACAACTGGTTCTGAAGCGGTTGAAAACAATCAGTTCAAATTTCAAATATCTAGCTATCCAAACTATTCCAGATCTACCCCCAAATATTTCAAAAAATTTTAAGTTAAAAAATATTGGGCTATAATGCCCAAAATTATTTCCGTTTTCTATACATTGGTATAGTTTTGAATTCAATTACAAATTCAAAAAAAAAAATAATTTAAAAAGTAAAAGGTTATCATTTTATGAAAAAATTTAATTACATTCATAAATAGGGATAGAAAACTGAAGGTTAATTAGAATGTGAATTTCACATCTCTTTAATTACGATGTGGATTCTTTATTGTAAAGTAAAGTAAATAAAATTTGAATTTGAATCTTACAGAAATAACCTACGTCGCGTACTATACCTAATGCAATTTTATTGATTCGGACTTGAGCCTATTAAACTATGAAATATTTAGAAAATTTCAAATAATTGGGTGATTTTGTATTAAAATATAACTTAAATTGCCATAATTTCACTTATTTCATGTTAAACCACAAATTTTATCAATTTTTCAGCTGTTAAGCTGATTTTTCTATCGCTGATTCGAATTAGGTCTAAAAAAAATTGAATAAAATTCACCAAAATCTTAAAACGACATTCTTATCTTGATTGTCTATATGTATTAAAATCCTAGTTTTTACAAAGTGATCAAATAAACTAAAGCTAGGATTTCAAACTAACTATCAAGATAAAATTCTATAGCCTATGAAAATTAATTTTACAACTAATAATAAGCCAACAAAAATCCAAAATATTTTCAAAAAATCTTTCAAAAAATCTCAAAAAATTCAAATTTTTTCTATTAAAAAATACAAAAATTTTAATTTTACCCCAAAAACAGCAGTTAATTCCGACCGATTAAATTAGAAAATGTTTTTTGCTCAATATTTAGGCGCGAGCTAATAAAAGCCTCAAAATACAGTAAAATACTTATGCTCATTTACTATCGTATCAAATTATTTATCTATAGATAAATTCGAATATATACTTTCTATTTCAAGTTCGATTTCATCAATTTTTTGAATTATTGGTACAAACTCAACATTGTAGTAAGGTCAAATATTATCGAATAAAGTCCAAAATTTTAAATGTAAATACATATTTTGAATATTTTCGACTAAGGAAGCTTTATTCGATATTATTCAATCGAGAAAATAAGTCTATGTAATTACCAGTGCAATTAAAAATTTCACAATTTTAAAGATTTTTGAAATACATTTAGATATTCATTTAGGTATATTAACTATTTATTTAAATATTGATCTACTTATGCAGGGGTAGATTAGGAAAATAGTCAGAACATTTTTATTTAAACTTATTATTATGATCTGTTAGTTTGAGTTTGAGCTATCAAAAGAAATACATAGAAATAAAAATTTCAGGTTAGGATAGAAACTACAATAGTTCTTTATAAAAAGTCAGCTCAAATTTTAAGAAGTTGACAAACTATTTCTATTCTACCTCTTTGTAGATTAGGGATAGTTCATATTTTTTTTGAAATTTGGACAGTTTTTGAACCAGTTGTCCATTGACCTGAATTCTGTTAAAAGTACACAAAATACTCATAATAAACCTTAATAGAACCTATCATGGACTGGTTTTATTATAGGGGTAGATTAGGATTACATCATCGGAAACATTTTTGAAAATAAAGATATTAGATGGTCAAAATAAACGAATTTCAGATCAAAAAAATTAACTGATTCAGGCATTATCAGACTGCCTAAATTTTGAAATTTTTTTCGAACTATTCCTATAATTTACACCTAATTATCTTATACAAAGTAGACTGTAAACCTAATTAAATCTTGATTTTAGTAATGACCGAGCCCGGATTTTGTGACAGCCATAATGCCAAAAATAAATCAGAATTTTTGAAATCGATCGATCAATTTATGGCCGATCTGACAGTCCTACCACCTGGGAAATGGGATTCAAAGACAAGAATCGAATCTCAGGGTCATTAAGGGGTAAAATTTCCCAAAAAATTTTCAAAATTTCTCAAAATTTAGAATAAAATTTCGGAAATAATTACTTACGATAAACAGATAATTCATAGATATTGATGAATAAGAGGATATAGTGTAGTAATGATACTTACTTTTGAGATCTTCAGAAAATTTTCGACTTCTTGGAGCAGGTACCCTATTCAGGATCAGTCTAGTTGTTGGCTTGGAGTATTGTTGAGAGTGTATACTTGCTTCTCCAGGGTACTTGAAGGGTGTGGTAAAGTACTTGGGCTTGGCACTTGTAGGATAGAGTACTTAGTTGGAGGAGACTTTTTGGACTTGTAGTTCTGAGATCGGGAAGTTAAGTGCGGTTTAAATGGTCAAAAACTCGAGTTTTTATACCCGTCCAGTTCGTAATGCAAAACAGGACGGGTATATAAAACTCGGTCAGTTAGTTTATAAAGACATGATCTGTTATTTTGGACTTTAATCTTATGTCCACTTTAATTCTCATGTCCAATACATGTTAACTTATGACAATAACAATAATATTTTTTGTAGTTTTTATTGACTTTAAATTGACTTAAATTGAAAGTATTTTTTTTTACTTTCAATTCAATTTTTTCAAGATTAATCATGGATATTTATTCAGCTGCACTAAATTTATTCGAATTAAATATAAAATTATAAGACAATTAAAATTAAAGTAGATAATTAATATATAATTTGATTTGAAATTATCTTTATTTGAACAAATTGAAATGTTAAAATTTCAATGATCAATAATAAATTAATATTAAGTCTATTAAAATACAAGTGTATATTACAGTTAGAGATTATATAATGTTGCATGGGAATGGGAAAATAAATAAATGGTAATCTTTTCTATAAAGATTTAGTTTTAGAGACACAAAAATGTTTATAAAACTACCTTAATTTAGATATTTTTTAAATATTTTTTGTAATATTTAGAGCCAATCTTAAGTATATTACTTTAATACATATCTGTATTATCAAGATACGATAACACAGAGTAAATTCTTTGTTTAAATTCTTTGTTGGTAATAAGTTGGTAATTTAAAATAAAATTCCCAACTTGAAGTTTTGTATCTGTCTGATCCTGAGCACTGCGTAGTCCTCATGTATTAATTAGTAGAGTTTTTTTTGGGATTTTAGAGATACATATTAAACTTGAACTAATACTTAAATTTCATGGGGTAAATTATATGTATATAGCCATAGAAAGTGGCCTTTGAGGTCAATTATATATGAAATTATATACAATTGAAACCAAAATCGCGTTTTTATGAGTTTTTTCAAATTAGATTTTCTATGATTTTCTGAATCATAGCTAATTGACATTACTTTTCAGTTAGTTCTCTAGTTCTCTAGTTCAGTTAGTTTTCTAGTTGCCAAAATCCCAACATACCAAAATCCTACCTAAACTAAAATCCCAACTAAAAATCCCATCTAAATCTAATTTCAATTAAATCTTAATATAAACGTATTCATACGAGTATAAATATGAGTTAATATATTTTGAATCTGACAAAAATTCAAAAATTTTCCAAAATTTTCAATTTTTGAGGTTTTGAGGTTTGAAAAAGCCAGATGGGTATGCTCATATAAATATATTTAGATGGGGTTTTAGTTTAGGTCTAGGTAGGATTTCGGTCAGATGGGATTTTGGAGGTAGGATTTTGGTATGTTAGGATTTTGACCGCGACCTTTTTTTGACATTGACATTGATGCTCTCACACTATTAATGGCATTTGAGTGATTATTTTATAAGTATAGGATATTATATCAATCTCCAATTATTAATTTTTTTAAAATTAGCAAATTGTTCTATTATTTATTACATTACAGATAGAATAGAATTACCGAGTAGATTAGGATTAAAATGAATTACTGTTACTGAATACTGATCATCACTGACACTGGACACTGTCCTTGAAAAAAATGGCAATCAATGGTAATTTCATTTCAATTTCAGAGCCAAGCCTTTTATGAAATTTTATGTATAGTTTTTCTCCCACAACTTTGTACCTATTGATTTCCTTATATAAAAACTAGAATTTAATCGATACGTCCCTTCAAGCTCTATCGAATTTTTGCAAAGGATTATAATTTTAAGTTATTAAAGTCTGTATAATTAGGTATTTCAAAGCTGAAACCGAATAAATATATATTAAATACATCTCATTACCCCACTAAAATTCAGTGCATACATTTTTTGAGAGGGATCTGCTGAAACTTTTGAAAAAATCAAAAAATTTTTGTCGAAAAATCTAATTTTTAAAAAATTTTTATCTTGTCTTAGGAGGTCAAGAAGGGTGACAGGTGACATAATTAAATTGAGATTGTAATTGTGACTGGGACTGGGACTGGGACATTGTCAAGGTGAAGGTGAAGGTGAAGGTGACAGGTGTCAGGTCAGTTTTCTAGAAATATGTCATTGTCAATTATCAATGCAATATCGATAATTTTAAAGTAATATGAAGAGCCGAGATATGAG
>JAQIXA010003502.1:0-13917 GCA_034699045.1 Nanhermannia cf. coronata Gr-Ori-00579
ATTATTTTAGCCTATTCACAAAAGTCTAACCTATTTATATAGGTCATAGACACACAGTAGTATAACTTACATGCATATATCTGTAGATATGCCGAAGTATTTAGTATTTACCCTACTCAAGGAAAATTTTTGAGACTAAGGTAGGTAAGTATATTAAATAGATTAGATATATCGTAGATTATTGATAAATCACACATGCAAATGCAAATCACAAAATTGCATTGGTAAATAGGTTATAGTATGCGAGTACACCTAGGTATATATAGGTACTTACTTAATTATAAAAATAAAATTTTTGATTTAAAAAAATAGATACCTACAATGCAATGTAAGTTACTACTCCTTTATAAGATAAGATATAAAAGAGGAAAGGATTTTAATTTTGATGCTAAATACATCTTTATAGTCTCTTTATAAAGCCAGTATTCCTTAATACATTAAATACAAAATTTTTATTGATCCTAAGCTTAAATATGCTGGTTGATGATTTTATATAATATTAGGTATGTACAGTATAGGTATACTTTGAAAAAATGGTTTTTAGAAGGATAAATATGAAGGTAGGGTACATAGAAAATTGGACATCCTGTTTTTAGATGTTATACGAGTACCTACCAGTTGATATTTTGATGAATTTTTGATATACCTTAAGCTAGATGCTAGCTATAACATTTCGAGATAGCCAAAATATTCTTAAGCAATTTTTAGGTTAAAGGATTCAGTGAAAAACCTAAATAATATGTAGGTAGGTAGGTATACATATCTGGATTTCAAAAAAGTTTTGAAACTATCCCTAATCTACCAGTAGTACAGTATTAAAATTGAACTATTGAGTATTGAGTATTCGGAAGATTGAAAAGTGCTATGTAATGAAATGTGATTTTTTACATGGATATTTTATGTGTTTTAAGGATCCAGATACCGGTGACCTGACCTATACAGAAAAGGAAGAAGACTCAAAATCTCCTCAAATCTCTGCCAGTTCTAATGAGATCACAAAAGCTAAAAATAAACCACTTCCAATCATCATTCATTCATATTCCAGTACTAAATTACAAGGTGGTTCAAGTCCTGGTGTTGGAATTTATGGAGCTTCAAAAGGTGCTGGATCATCCTTCATTCGAAACAAACTGAAATTGAACAAAATCCGACCAGTCACTTTCTACACTGGACCCAAGAAAAATGAAACTTCTGGACAAGATTCGGCTACTTTGGCTCCACCAAAATTGCCCAGTTTTTATAGTCCGACTAAAAAGTACATACCAAGTAGTACAACAACAAGCACAACAACAAGTACAACAACTGAGCCAACAACATCAGAGTCATCAACAACAACCACTGAAGTTCCAACAACTATTTATATTGAGCCAATGAAGAAAGTTGTCGAGGTTAAATCATCATCCTCATTTTCTGAAAGTATTGAAAAAGACCCAAATTTCGATCCATATTTGCCTGCTGATTTAATGCAACTTTATATAAATTCGAAAAAGAAAACTTCTTCAGGTGAAGTTGTTAAGCCATCAACTTCATCGACTTCAACGACTAAAGTATCACCATCTACATCAACCTCAACTACTTCTTCAACAACGACTGAAAAAGTGACAACTTCCGGTCAGACTTCAACAACTTTGGGTTCAACTTTAGTGGCAGAAACTTCACCAAGCTTGAGTACTTTGGCAGGTGAAGCTGATGCTGATTTGGATGAGTATTTGTACGAAGATGGTGAAGTTTCTGAAGATCCTGGACTTCTCTTTGATGTCATGTCTCAAGTGAATCAGCAACAACAACAACAACAACAACAAAATATTCAAAACCATCAACAAGGACCACCACAATTTAATAATATGATGAACCATCAACAACACCATCAACAACAACAACAACCACAAGGTGGTTTCAATCCATTCAATCCATTCTTCAGACCTGGTCCACAAAATGGTCCATTTGGTAAACCACCACCACCACCTGGACAGCAAAATCAAAACATACCCAGACAACCGATCGTACCAATTCCACCACAACAACAAAATACTCGGTTCACAATGCCTGGACTGAAAAAGCCACCACCAATGGGACCTGGACCATTCCCACCACCACAACCTGGTATTTTCTCCAAATATATATTTATTGTATTTTGTTGATTTCCATTTTATTTTATTTTATTTTAGGTCAAACTGGTCCAATGAACTTTTTCAACAGACCACCACAAGGTGGACCACCACATGGATTCCAAGGACCACCAGGTCAATTCAACAACTTTTATAACAAATTTCCACCAACTCAAAATCAACAACAACAACAACCAACAACAGGTCAAACTCTATCAACAACTACACAAACAACCACAACAACTTCAGCACCAACAACTTCAGTTGTTTCTTCATCAAGCCCTGAAATGACCGAATCAATTTTCATTAAAAATAATGAAAGCATTGAAAAGGAAAATTCATTCAACACCCCTTCAATCTGGCAACCAGCACAAACATCTGGTTCAGCTGAAATTGAGTCAGTTGATGAAATCAACACGATAACAACCCAACAACAAATCACATCAGCATCAACAACACAGTCTACAACAGCCGAGTCGACAATAACAACACCCACTACAACCACAACAACTTCAACAACAACAGAAATTCCAACTTCAATCAACAACTTAATTGAAGAAATCACATCAGATTCAGAAAAAGGTCAAGAATCTGTAATTCAAGAAAGTGTAGCTCAAGTTGACAACAATATCCAAGATCCAAAACAACAACAACAACAAAATAATGAAAATTCTACAAATCCTCAAGGATTTTTGCCAATCCCACCATATCCATTTAATTACTATCCACCATATGGATTCTTACCTGTACCATCAGGTGCAAATTATTTCCCACCAAATTTCGACCAGACACCCATAAGTGCTATGCCAGGTCTAAATGGACAACAAATGCTTCCAGGTGTTTTCAATGGACTTCCAATCAACTTCAACTATAACTATGATGAGGATGAGTATGATGACCTAGATGAGTCTGCACCAGGTGCTGGGGAAAATGATGATTTCAAACCGATTGTCAAGTTGATTTCAACCACCCCTGAACCAAACCAGGATGACACGAAAAAACAACAAAGTGGCGAAAATTTCGGAGAAAATAACCAAAGTGTTGAAAGTCGGTTACCTTTATTTAAAGAGGAATTTCCTGATGGAGAATCCAACTTGTTTGAAGGTCAAACTCACTCTGTTTCCTCAAGTCAAAGCCAAAGTCATAGTCATAGTCCAAGTAGTACAACAACACAAGAACAACAAACTTCGACAACAATTGTGATAACTGAAAGACCTGTTGTTTATACCTCAATTGAACCTAGGGTACCTGAACAAAACCAACAACAGCAACAACCGGATGATTCGGATGATTATATCGAAATTGAAGTAGAAGAATTAGTTGATGCTAATGGCAATGTTATAATGCAAAGACCTGTGGTAACCTCATATCAACCGCCAGTGGTTCCACCTACTAGCTCAATTATACCTCAAAAACAACCGGAACAATCTCAGGTTATATCATATCAACCATTCCCTCCACAACAAGTTCAAGGACCAAGCCAGCAGCAACAACAACAACAGCAACAACAACAAAACAATCAAGTCCAGCAACAGCAGAATGCTCCACAACAGCAAGTTGTAATGACACCACCGCCTCAACAACAACAACAGCCAACTGGAAATCAGCAAATCTCTACACTTGGTGTTGGATCTAGTTTGCTAAACTTTCTCTCAGGTTCCGGACTTCCTTCAATTTTTGGAAATAAGAAAATGCCCCCTCTGAATATCGTTAAGAGACCACCTATTCAACCTCAACAACAGCAAAATTTCCAACAACAACAGCAACAACAACAGCAGCAGCAGCAGCAACAACAACAAAATTTTCAACAAAAGCCACAACCTCCACAACAAAACCAAGTTCCGCAACAATCACAAATAGTTGAACAACAGCAACAACCACCACATCAACATCAGCAACAACAACAACAGCCACTACCACCAACTCCAAGTACACATATGCAAATGCCAGTACCACTTAGCCCACCACAACAGCCTCAACAACAACCACCATCAAATCAACAAATTTTCCAACAACATCCTCATCAACAGCAGCAACAAAGGTTTCCTGGACCACCACCAGGTCATCCAGGTCAATTCAAACACCCACCACCACATCATCACCAAGGACCACCACCTAATTTTAACCGAAGACCACCACCACCACCAAATCATCCTCAACATCAACAAAATTTCCCGTATCCTCCATTCCATCAACAACAACAGCAACAACAGCAACAACAACAAAATCAGCAAATATTCCAGCATCAACAACAACAACAACAAAAAAGTCCAAGTCCAGTGAACTCTATTTATTCAGATCAAAATAAACCAAACTCGAAAGAAAGAGAACAAATCAATTTTTCAAAACCATCACCGATCGAAAGGCGTCCAGTCACCCTCCCCAATTTATCCGGAGAAATTTTCCCTATAAGAAGTGATTCGTCAAGAGAAAAACTCCAACACCAAAAACTTCAACACTACAATATTGATGAAAGACGTGTCAAAAAACCAGAGGAATTACATCAACAACAGCCGCCAAAACAAATAGCTATAGCACCCTCAGGCGGAAGTGAAGATTCGAATGAAGAAGTTATCTACGTGACTGATGAAGAGCTGGAAAAAATGAGGGCTGAACTTTTGGCTGAAAAGAAGCAAAAAGGTGTTGCAGCTGGTGGAGAAAGTGATCTCGATCTATCTGATATTATTGAATATATTGATGAAGAAGCCTCAGATGAAGTTGTTCAAAATCAGGGTAAATTTGAATCAAATCGGGAAGTTTCAAACACTTTAGGTCGAAGAAGGTCAGATGATAATGTCGAGGATACTCAATTAGTCGATATTCCAGCGAAAAAAACCGAAATTGTTCAAGAAAAAACACAGCAGGTTGAGCAGGTTGAACAGATTGTCCAGCCAAGTCAATCACCTGAAAGCGAAGGTGAAGGTGATGATGAAGAAAGCGAGGAAGTTGAAGATGGTGAAGAGGTTGATGAAGAGTCAAATGAAATTCCTGAAAAAGTTGCAGAAACTCCAGTAGTTCAACAACAAAAACATCAACAAAATGTTCAAAATGTTGCTGAAAAATCTCAAGTAACTCCAATCGAACTTGTTGAAAAACCTGAGATCGTCCAGCAACAACAACCACAACTACTACAACAACTTAATCAAAATTTCAGACCAAGTGAGACTTTAATTGTTGTCCAGAAGAAACCACAACAGCAAATTTTCCAACAACCTCAACAGCCTACTCAACAAATTTACCAACAACCTCAACAGCCCACTCAACAAATTTTCCAACAACTCCAACAACAACAACAACAAAGTCATTTTCAACAACATCCTCAACAGGTTTTCCAAAGCCAACAACAAGCACCTAAAAAAGAAGCTGAGGATTATTCAGGCTCAATCGAATTAATTACAGGTAAAACAACAGGTGATTCAGCAGCAAGTCCATTATCATCAATCCATAATATACCCATCATAAATACACAACAAAAGAGTCCAGGTCAAGTAGGTGAAGTTATCGACCTCATTGTCAAATCTTCTTATACTCATGGTGGATCCATGGAAAGGTCAGGTTTCCCAACAGCAAAACAACATTTCTCAAAGGGCTCTGTCGGATCTGCCAGTATTTTTGAAACAAATCCTTATCAAGGATCTGTAGCCCCTCCTCTTATTCAACAACAACAACAACAACAGCAACACAATCAACAAGTATCACATTTTAATAAAAATGAAAACAAATCACATTTTAGCTCAAATCAACAACAACAGCAACTACAACAACAACAACAAATACAACAACAACAGCCAAAGCCTGTAGGAAATATTGGTGCAAATTTGATTCAATATGGTGGCTTTAACCCTATTACATAAGTAGTTAGATTAATTTATTTAAAAAAAAAATACTCATATATCAGTACATAGAAAGCGAATACTCTAACTTAAACTTGTATATAATCTAACTATTTAATTATTTATTTAAAGTTATACTACTACATCGGTGCTATTATATAACTATCTACATAATATTATACTCTTTTGTGATTTTTTCTAATTTTTATAAAAAGGTGATTGTGAAATATTATTATTTTATATTTTTATTCATAATAGTAAGTAATTATATCATTATACTTGTATTATTCAATATGCATATTTTGGGATTTTTATACTTTTTAATAAAAAAATTTATAAAGGACACTTGATACAAGTTACAAAGTAGTTATGTGCTCTAATTGTTATTAACTTTTAATCGTTTATTTAGCCAACAATATTAAATGTGTTAGACATTATGATAAGGTTAGGCTAGGTAGGATACTTTAAAATGACCTGGACCGGTTTTTTAAGGTTTTTAAACCTAAAATGCCGAAAACCTCTAGTTTTTATTTATCCCAATTTTTGACAATTTGACTTAAGCTACTTGCAAAACCAAAACATAATAAAGTATGTAAAGCATTTACAGTATATTTGACTCAATTTTTGAAATTTTTTGAAAAATTATAATTAGGATTTATAATTTTGAGATTTAATTTTGAATTTTGGGCTTTAAAAACGATAGAATTGTCTTAATCACTTATGCCAGCGAAGAGACTACTTAGGTAGGGTACTATTCAACTTTGCCTTAAGTTTTAAATTAAATGCTATAATGTACATAATGTACCTATATAATATGTATGTAAATACCATAAAGGATCTATTTATTCGGATATCATGCCTTTGCCATGTTAAACCTCATAGGCCAGAAAGCCCATTATAACCCGAAGATATCCGCTTTCTATATTATGTCTTTGAAATAAATGTCTTAAAAATCTCAAATTACAAAATTAGCAGAAAAATAAATTTTATTCTATTTAAAATGTCTGGAACTCCGAACTCAGACAGCTGGAAATTTCACGTACCTAATGCATGGGTATCTACAATCTACAACATAATATGTACCTATGTACATATGTATAATGTACTATTCTGTAGAAAAATTTTTATTTTATTAACTATAATATACTTAGGTTTACTAGATAATAAATTTTAGTCATAATTCAGAAATAAACAAAGCCCCTTTCTTTATTATAAAATATAGCACCTTTTCATATTTAAAATTTTCTTGGCTATTTCAGTTGTTGGCTAACTTTTGACTTAAATTTTAAGGATACTTGGCTATTTCTTATAGTGTTATAATCATACCCTAATAATGTGTAAAATTGTTGCAAAATTTTCCTTTATTTTGTTATTTTTATTAATAAGTTTACCCAATGGGGAAAGTAGTACTCGGAGAAAAAAGCAATTTTATAAAAAAATCAAAACAAACGAGACAACCGAAGAAACACCGGTTCCAGTTTTGTAAGAAATTTTCTATTTCTGTATAGTACGAGTACTTATAACTATAACTTAGACCTAATCAAAAATTTAAAAAAAATACAAGTTCAAAGATTGTCTAAAACTGTAGGATTTAAAGGATTTTTGTGACAAACTTTCTTAAAATGAGCTCACAAAAGCATAAGGGTAGATTAGGAAATGTTAGGAAATGTTTTAGTATATTTAGACAACCTGTTTTCGGATGAAACAGTTGTCCATTTGACCTTAAATCTTATGACCAAAGTTTAATTTCATTTCTGTTTTGGTTGGTCTAACTTACCCCTACCCCTAACTAACATACCTGTATGAAATTAATCCAAAATTTTTTTTTGCTTAGTTTAGGTTAGGTTAGGATTTAAAATATTTTGGATTAATTTCATACAGGGATAAGTTATACCAACAATACAAGGGTAAATTCAACCAAAATAGGATCGATATTAAATAAAAGCAAATTTTTATATCTAAACTACTCCGTAGTTTAAAAAAGTGCCCTATAACAATCTCTAATCTATTCTTAAAGTTTTGCCATAATCTATCAATAAATCTAATAAATAATCTTATCTAAATCTAAATCTAAATCTAAATCTAATCTAAATAATCTAAATCTAATAATCTTATCTATCAATTAATGCGATATTTTAGGTCAAATGAAGATTGGAGAATACTCTCTACAGTCGGGATAATTGCTATTTTGATCATGTTAATTGTCGTTTATCACCATTGCAAAACATATCGGAAACAAAAAAGGAAAAGTAAACAATTAACCAGAACTAAAACCCCAACTATTAAATACAATAAAGGTAAATAAAAAAAATTAAAAATTCACTTTTTCAAGCTCAAAATGAAGTATTTTGAGCTTAGAAAAGCTTAAAAATTTAGAGATTTGGGCATTTTAAGTTCTCAAATCTCAAAATCTTACACTTTATTTAATTCGAGTACTCTACCCTACTTAAAAAAGGCTCCGAATTAATCTCATCCCTATTTGTTTGAATTTATCCCCTATATTTTTGTTCTAACATTACTCCAGTATGAAATAGACCTAAAATTTTTAAAATTTAAAGATAATAGACTAAACTAAACTAAAATTTTTTTGGCAGCTAGTATAATAATACAAAGTATTTTACTTTATAAAGATTTTTTTCCTTGTATCTAGCAAGTTCTCGTGTTCAGATTCAGATGTTTGAGACAGAGCCAATCCCATTAGGAATTTCAGCAATCGAGCAAAATGTTCAACAATCATCTCAAGGTAAATACATATCTGTATACATTGGACTCTCTATAACAGTCATCACTTTTTTTTAAATCATATTTAAACTCTCCTACGGCTCATTAATATGTTTGTATGAGCTCTGTACTGTAACTTTCAAATACTCGATACCTTTTTAAGACTTTGAGTTCCTCAAGTTTCTTTATAGACTCATTAAGGAACTTTAAGATTTAAGTCCACTTTTAAGATTTAAGTACGACGTTATCATTCAAAAAATTTCATAATTTTCGATTTTTTTTTATTTCACCATATTATCAAGGGAATCCTTGTGAAAGTACGACCAAGCCTTGCAGCAGCTCCTCAATATATGAGAACTAATGCGATATTGAATCAATACTGAAGATTTTGCATAAAATATTTCTGTTTGACTTTTTGCTATTTTTGTTTTTATTAGAGTATTTATTAACATTTGTAATACCTTAATATGATAAAAATTTAGTTATTTTTTGTATTATTTATATACATATATCATCTCAGATGTTAAATTAAAAGTGTTGTTAACTATATGTAGTTAAATAAAAAGTTATAATTTAGCTATTTTAAGCTAAAAATTATCTGTAAGTCCTAAATTGAATTCTGAATTCTGAATCCTATAAGGTATCTTATAAATTATGGCATTTTCTTCTTACACATTTGTTGATCTAATATATAGCCTACTCGTATAGCATTTGTAAAATCTAAAAATAATTATTTTATTAGTTTAGAATGGGCATTTTAGGTTTTTGGTTTATGTACCCTACTCTAATATTTTTACTTGATTTATATGATTCAAAATATTACTCATGTTATTGTTGATTAAAAGCTTTCATCGATTAGAAAAAGCATTTAATTAATCACTACTAAACTTAAAAATCGATTCCAAAGAAATGTCCAGATTATGGCCATGAAAAGCAAGAGTTCAATTAGGTTGCATGAGAAGTTTCTTCATCTCCAGTTGTTGACACAGCTGAAAAAGTAAGAGGAGCTTGAGTTGTATGCTGTTTTAAATCCACCATTTTCAATATCATAATCATAAGGATATTCTGGTTCTGATATCGGACCACATGTCTTATCCTTAGTAGCATTATATGGTATGTAGGCTCCGCTCCTAAAAAGCATAGGTACTTACTCGTACATGTTTCGTCAAATCTACAAATTTCAAAGTCCCTCAAAATAAAAACCAGCAACAAATTTCTCTTTACCCCCCATCATTCTTCTCTTGACCTTTTCCTTTCAAGTCAACTAATAATGGTCCACCTTGGTCACCTTGACATGCTATTCCTACACCTTTAGATTTAACACATACATATTTCGAAACCCCTGCATCCGCCTGTAGTTACTTCCACTTAATTCTAATTTCTGTAGCGTAGAAGGATATTCATAGGTTTTACATCTTTATCTGCCTCCTTAGCTAGTAGCACCCTAACCAGCGATCCATAAAGTAGCACCTTGTGGACCTAATGAATGTTCACCTTTTTCCCCATCCCCAGTGATCTTTTTTGCTGTGAAACCAGACGGGTTCAATTTTACAATCAACTCTTGTGAAAGCAGAGTCGAGCGTCAAAAAAAGGATCAACGAGTAACTGCCACCATGTTTCTTCTTTGCAACAAGGATGCCCTTTATTCTCCTTCACCTTCCTTACCTGGATGACAATGTGATTCAACAATTATTTTTGCCATCACGAACCGGTCATAGTCCACAATTATACCAGTTAGTATCAACTTTTGAGTAGTTAATGGAAATTGCCCAATTGTCAATTTCTGAACTAATTTTAGAATATTCTTCGAGAAATTTTTGTTGGTCTTCTAAAGTACCTTACTTTGAAAAATTTTCTTTTTAAATGCAATTTGACTTAGGAGTATGACTAGAGATATTTTGTACTCGATTCAACCACAACCCACAAGAGCTTCAGAAATGAAAGAATATTTAGTTTTTGACCAAATTTTGGTCATATTATGTCAAAAAAGTGGGGTACCTGTCTTTGCTTGGCCTTTGATCTTATAATCTGTCTGTCTCTCTTGAAGAATACTTGAAAAACTATTGAAAAGAATCAAACCCGGTATGAAGGACCCACCCTTATAAGGTCTAGTAGTGCTATTTCGATTTCGATAAAAAAAATCAGTATCCCATTCAGTTTTGTGCACCATTTAAGGGATGTCCTTAAAAGAAAGACCGAAAAATTAATTAAACAACATTCAAAACTTTGCTCGAAATTTAATTTTAACTAAAGAGTTAATTAAATCCTAGTTCAAAAATTTAATTATCTAGATACTTAAGAAAAATTTCTCAAATATAATTGAAAATTTATGTTTTGTAGCCAAAATTACCTTTGGTTTACTCTCTATAACCATATCAGTTATCTAAACTAAACTTCCATTTTTAACAACCTAAATTGTCTGATCCTTCAAATGACTATTTGACATGATATTCAGATGAATAATTTAAATAGCAATTAAAATGCTTTTTTGAATTTTAGATTCATTTACTGATACTGTTACTATCAAATTTATAAGTTACTTCCATTAATAATTAGTACAGTGCCTGCTAAGATACTTATATAATTTCCTTTAATATCCGTACTCTGTATAAACATAGTTGACCAATTAAGGTCATTAGGTAAGTACTAATTACTTAAATATTGAAGGCAAATTCCAATCAAAATTATGAATTTTGCAATTTTTTTTGCAATCTTTTTTGTAATTTTTCAACAAAATTTGTCTATTTCAAATTCAACTTCTGAATTTCCCTACAAGTCAAGTATATTTTTGCAAAAATTTATAAACCAAAATTTTCCCTATACTTGTGATGTGTTTTATATGGAAATATCAAATTATAAAAATTATCAAATCGATACTATTATAACAAATTGTAATCTTGAAGAGCTGCTGAAGCCTTCGTATTGTTTAAAATATTTTAATTTGAGAAATTATGGACAAAATTTAGAGTTTGATTCATTCAAAGTGAGTCCCAAATTTAGAAAATTTTGTCATTTGATCTTGATTGAAATTTTTGAGAAATTTTTGCCACATGAACTATTAGAAATGTCTGGAATTTTACGTCAATTATTGACCAAATTGTACATGCCAATTACTTATAAAGATCAAGATTATTATTTTATCTTAACTGAAGGAAATTCGGACCAAAATTCTAAAATTTTAAACCTAAATTTTTTTTCAAAATTGAAATATAAAATTCTTATATCTACTGAAGAAAGTGAATTGAAATTTACAGCTAGAAGATTTTTCCCATGGCCTTTTGAAAAACCTTACCAGAACCTGGATATTCAAAAAAATTCATACGAGCTAGTAAGACAGTTGTTTCCAAACTTTGTTGAAAATTTCCAAGGTCGGGAATTAACCCTTACATCTCCAGTGAGACTTTTATATTCGATAGAAATTCAAAAAATTTATACAAAATTCCTTCTAAAGAGGGGTCTTCAAAAGTTGGTCATCTTGGAATTATCTAAAAGATTCAATTTCACTTATAAAGTGATGCCCAGTTCAGGTGGTGGTGGAACTGGGACAAGATTACCAAATGGGACATGGATTGGAGCCATCTCAGACATTTTGTCCGATCGAGCTCAAGTAGCTCTAATAACTGGGCAAATATATCAAAGGTTTCCTTACCTTGGCGCTTCAAGCTCATTTTACGGTATATCCGTATTTTTTACAACAAGTTTCCCAAAACCAATGTACTCGTATAAAGCACTCTTTTGGCCACTATCCGAACTAATTTGGTCGCTTTATATAGCCACCTTTATCATATTTATCTGTGCATTCCTCCTTAGTAATAAATTCTCAGCATATTCTTCTAAAACCTGGCAGCCTTCGAGGACAATCGAATTTGCGACAAGTTCACTGTTTGAGCAAGGACTACGACTCACCAAAAGGAAATTTGGACGGATACTTTGCCTTTTTTGGCTCTTCTTCATCCTTGTCATAAATACTGGGTATAAGACAAAGTTATTCGAATTCCTAGTTTTTCCTCCAATGTCCAAGAGCCCTCGAACTTTTGAAGAACTGTCAAATTCACCTGGATATAAATGGGGTTTGGAGAGTAGTATGATTGGCGCCGCAGTTCATGCCGAAATTAACACAAGTCCGAATCCTATATTGAAAAAAATTAACCGAACAATGTCTCTTGAATATGACTCGTACAAATGTTTTTTGAAGAGTGAACGAGAACATTTTGCCTGTATAACTCTGGAATCTCAAGCACATTACATTATAGCCAGAAATTTTTCCTCAACCTCAAAATTACCATTTATGATCTCGAGTCAGAAATTATTCTCAGCTTATTGGCTTGGACTAGGGCTCGAGAAAAGATCAGTTTTTGTAAAAGAGTTCGACTCGGTTATTAAATCACTGGTTGTTGGAGGGTTAATTGACAAAATGACTCAACTCGATTTCGCTCAAATACGTCAAAATAAGCTATTGCATAATAGAAACGAAAATTCTGAAACTAAAGTAGGTAATACGGATAGTACGACAAAATTATCCCTTGAAATGTTACAAGGAATTTTTGTAGTCTTTTTAGTTTTAATGGGAATTTCAATTACTTTTTATTCTTTAGAAAAATTCTATCATTACCAGCAGTATAACATTTCTATATTATTGCACTCTTTATACTATAATACTAATGATTGTGATTAATACCTTATAGACTATGTGATTATAAGTATTTCAAAGTATACCTACATAAGATTAGAATTTATTTATTATTACATATCTAGATATAACACAAGTATGCATGTATACCTACAAGCAAAATTTCATATGTATTCTGTAGGCAATATAAATATAAGCCTTAAATTAAATTACGTAAATACCTAATATAAATACTGATATCATATCTCTCTTTTAAATTTTGTAAAAATTGGGAAATAAAGATAGGTATATATTATACTGGATTAAGTACTCTACTATGTATTCATGGAATCCAGCTCTGAAAAACTTAATTTTGGTCTTAATTACAAGGTATAAAATAAAAAATTTAGCAAGCCAATGTATAGGGAACCCTTACTGTCCCTTACTACAGATATACCTATAAGTATAAGTACCTACTAACTACTAACCTAGTACATAATGTTTATAATATAGGCACTATATTTGTACCTACATTGCATTATAATTATAATACATACCTACCTACATTATTAGCTCGCCTTGGCGGGCTTATGCGCGGCAGTTATGGGATTTTTGTCTGTCCGTATGTTTCTTATTTCCTATATGA
>JAQIXA010003503.1:0-13909 GCA_034699045.1 Nanhermannia cf. coronata Gr-Ori-00579
TCGAAGTTGGAGAAATTTTTGGGGGCAAAGGAGGGTATTAGCAAAATCAGATAAAGTATACTGTACCTAGATTCGAGAAATTTTTCCTATTTTTAGCTCGTTTTCTGTAAAAAAAAAAGGGGCTATCCTGCTCTAATATCGTCTGTTTACTTATGTTAGAATCTTAAAGTCCCCTATTTAAGATACTCGAATAAGATCTTACCCTAAGAAGTTCGATATAAAGATGATTACTTTTACCTTATAAATAACCTGAGTTTTCTCTATCAAAAGCTGCAAAATATCAAGAAAAGTGTAAAATAGAATACAAAGTGACAATTGATTTTTGGGCCAATCGTTATTTATTTTGGATCAGACAGTATTGGACCAGTCGGTTTAAGACCATTTAGTTCTTGAACCTGTCAGTATACAATAAAGGGATTTGCCTTAAAAAATAGTACCTCATACAGATAGCTTACTCTATTATAAACAGCAAAATGATAAATCATGTAGATTCTATCACTTTTTTTGGGAGAATTTACATGGATGATTTACTTATTTGATTAGAAAATTCGAAAATATTTTTTATTCAAAAATGAAATGAATCGTATCTCATGAAAATTGATGTCCAATTTTAAGGAAAATGTTCAAAATTTGGATTTAAACCAGTTTTAAAAATTTCTAAGTACCTACGTATTTTAAGCATATTTAAGTGTATAACCCTAGATTGTAGTATTCGAGGACCTTTACGATGTTTTTAACGCATTTTAATTTGTTATTTACAGATTTTGAGATCAAGAGTAGGGTTACTACACTAAGAATAGTAAGAATAGTAAAAAGGAAATTTTGACTTTTGACTTGGACAATGGGCACAAGGGCCATGACGCGGAACCACCGGAAATCAGATCACAATTCTCCAAATTCACCCATCTCGAATTCAAGTTCTGGATCAAATTCCTCACAAAGTGATCAGCCCTTCAATAAGCGGCGTAGAGTGTCACAAAATAACAATAATGTTGATGATCATGAGAATGAGAATTGTGAAGTTATATTAACAGATACACCAAGTGCTTCATCAAGCAATTGTTTTGATGATCAACAAGAAAAAAGTTCAGCCTCGACTTCTACTTCTACCTCTATTCCATTCAAAGTCCCTATGAAATGTCCAACACCATCATCACAACAAAATAGCCAAAATATAAAAATTGATGATGAACCTGCTCCTCCAATAGTTCCAGCTATTAGTACCAGAAGTTATGAAGGAACTAATAATTCTGATCCTGAGGTACATCTGATACCTCCTCAAATAAATGTAGAAAAAGATCATCAAGACTCCTATCAAGTTAATGGGATTGTACAAGAAGAATCTTTAGAGAAACAACCATGTGAGGTTGAGAAATCGGTGCAAAAAGCTGAGGAATCTTGTGAAGAGCATGTAATTGTTGGATCTTCGTTGAAATCCTCATATGCTCCAGATTTCAATGAACTTGTCGATGATTCAAATTCAGCTGATTTAGAAATAAATACAGGTACAAATAGTACCCTACTTAATCTTACAATGATGTCAAACATCTAATTATTGAATTTTTTTGCAAAATTTTTAATAAAGGTATATCTGAGGAAAAAGGGGGTAATAAGGAAATTTCAGCAAACCAAGTCCTAGTCCCACCAAGGAAAAATTTCTACGGGTTTCCTACAACTGGAGAAATTTCCACTTCGGGTCATTCTACTTATTACAATTTGGGGCAAAATAACCAAAATTCTTCAAGTCATAATCCTGGACAAGGACAAGGTGCTGGACAACAACATGTACATGGTGGTCATGGACAAAATCAAAATCGTGGGCAATTTGATTTCGTAGATAATCATTCGTAAGTAAAAAAAAAATACTTTGAAAAAGATCTCAAATAAACCGACTCCACTCGAGCTAACTTTGCTCAAGTAGACCCAGTTTTCGAAAAATTATCTACCTAATAAGTACCCTACCTTAATACTTTACTTAATCTCAATATATATCCGAGTCTGTATCATTAGACAAATCAAGGCCCAAATCCCAAATCCCAATTTCACATTTATTTTTGTCAAAATTTGAGATTATCTGAAATTTTAGAGGATAGTTTGATAAGATACTTGTATTCGGAAATGCAGTTTGAATTTTTTTTGACATATTAGGAATTTAAGCAATTTATAAATATTAAAATTTCCTAACTAGATATTTATGATTATATTATAAAAAATAGTCCTACAGGAGGTTCTCCATTGACTCCAAAAAGCTACACAATCCTCCAGCCAATGACTCCAGTGGATATTCCAGGAAAGGTGGGATCTTGTGACTCCTCGCGCAGCGAAACCATGTCTCCAGCAACTCCAGGTGGAACTTATAAAGGTACACTTTATATACAAAAAATATATAAAGTTCCAACTACTACTACTAGTAGTAGTACAGAATACAAGCATTTTCTCCAGTACAAATTCTACTTTACTTTTTACTGGAGAAATCCCCAAAAACCCGAGAAAACCCCCAAATAAACCATCAATCCTTCACGTACATACACGTTAGCATGTACAAGTATTATAAATTTCTATAAATTTGAAGACTACTAAGGCTAGTACTAGTACTACTATAAATGGCAACTTCTATCATTTTTTTTGACAATTTTATTTTACATACTACTACTATAACTGTAGGATCAGCCATTTGTATTTTCTCCTACAAAAAAGGCTACAAAATATGCGCATGTATAGCCCTTAGAAAAGATAAATAAATAATATTTAATTGCTTTTTTTTGTCGATATTTTTGAACCCTTTTTTATTACAAAGTAATTCAATTACTTACTATTAGATCTCACAATCAGATTCAGACAAATTAATTTTGATTTCGAACCTTATAACCCTATGATGATGATGGTAAACAAAAATTGATTGTTTTTTGATCAAAAGGTTTCTCTTTTCTTGATAAAAATTGGATATTTACGGGGTGTTATGAGACATTACAAGTGCATTCATTTTTATACATAGGTAGAGTATCGAAAAACAATCAATTTTTTTAGAAATTGGAAAAAATTTAATTACAGGAAAGCTTAAATAACATAAGTACTATACAGATACTACTATTCATTGGTATAGTATCTAAATGCCTTACAAATAAGTTTTTAATAGTAAAAACTTTTTTTAGTGCTTTCTACCTAGTACCAGGTCTCATATTACTCGAGTATTATTGATTTTTAATGTTTTTTTCAGATGGTTCTGATAAAATGAGCAAATGTCAAACACCAGGTATGGTTTTTTAAAGATAATTTTTGAAAAAAGCTGGTCAAAATAGCAAAATTTTCAAAAATCTATAAAATTCAAACTCGTAATTTCAAGATTATCTATCAAATTTTCAAGAAAAAATTCAAGATTTTGACTTTTTTCGAATTTTGAAACTTTCAGTTTCAGATTGATATTCAAGTCTGTATTTTGTAGTTTGACAAGCTTTTAGGCATTTGAATTAGAGTCCAAGATTTTGAAAGATTTTCTAAGATTTTGAACTTTTGTAAAATTTTTAGGATGCAATGGTCAAGGTCACATAACAGGTCTATATTCTCACCACAGAAGGTAATTAAAGAAGTATAACAATTAAACTTTTCTCCTTCATCCTCCTCATCTTTATATCTCAAGTTTCTTTTACAACAAACTTGGTTCATTCAACTTTTACTTTTAATACCTACTACTAGGTATTATTATTACTATTACTAGGAGTATTTATACTACTTATATACATAAAAGGAGTGTATAGTAGAAGTATTGCAAGGTCATTGTCATTCTTTCTTACTTTAGTTTAGACTTTAGTTGTGGTACTATTTCTGGGGTTAAAGTTAAACTTGAAGTAAAAGTAAAGAACAAGAACAAGTAGTACCTTACCATAGTTCTTCTGTATAAGTATGTATAAGTATAAGTAGAGAACTTAACTTGGAGAAAGAAGAATACTTTATAAGTTTATAAGTTTAGTTTATAAGTTTTCCCCCCTTCTAGATACTACTACATAGTAGTAGTGCAAAATATATAAGTATTTTAAGATCCTCATCATTGGGTCAAATCCAAGTTGAACTGCGGCAAAGTTCACAAAATACCCCATAATATAATAACATAACCAAGTTTTTGCCTTTACCCTTTTAATACTACAACTGCACTCACTGATATGAAATGAACTCAAGTTAAAGCATAAGGACATAATTTCACTTTTACAGAGATATCTGTATATAAATAGTACATAATAGAGTAGAAGTGTGAAAACCTCAAGTAAAGATATTCATAATTAAAAAAATTGGAATGAATTCTGGAAAAATTGGAATGAAGTTAAATTCTAAAAAAAGTATCAAAATACCCTATATAGAATGTAGCTTTAATTAAGCTATGAAAAACCTAATATATACTCAGATTTAAGAGTTCATTCATACAATAGTAAAGTCAAAACTTGGGTTTTCAAGGCTGAATTAATTAAATTACCTACTAATAGTGCTGATTCTAATCTAAGACTGCATTTTTTAGGTTATAAAAATGGTCAGTAGAAATCTGCCAGGTTTAGAAAATGAGCCTTTTTTATTCAGGAAAATTCAGACTACCTAATTCTCAAGTCTTTTGATGGATAGAAATTAGGTAAAAAATTCAGAAAAAAACTCCATTCTACAATATTTGGCAAAGATTTTAGGTATGTATCTACTACGAGTTACAAGTACGAGTAGTAGGTACATTTGGAACAATTGGATAAAAAAGAATTCTACTCGTAACAGCCATAAATTTATTTCCTAGTCCAATTCAAGTTTTTTTTTTAGATTTTTAGATTTTTTTTGAGCTTTTGCTAAATAAATATTTAGGATTTTATTTAGGTAGACATCTAATAAATGTACCTAGGTATATTAGGTTAATTTCAGCATGTAATATGACTAGTTAGTACTTGTGCTTGTTGTAAAGAACAAGAACCCCAGACTTGAGACCAAGAAAAGTGAACAAAAGTTGGGCAAAAACTAAAAGAAAACTAAACTTTATTCTTCTTGTTCTAAAGTTTGAGTTGTAAATATCTAATAGTAAAAAGTAGTAGTAATAGGGAACCCTAATGGGGGGAATACTACACTTTAGCTTAAGAACTTGAGATTGAAAAAAAAGCTATTTAAAAATATAAAAATAATAAGTATACCTACTATACTATAAGTACCTACTACTATAAGTACATATACACATAATCAGTACATAGTAAGTTAGTTTGGTTAGTCCAAAGATAACTTTGTCCTGATTATTATTAGGCCAACTAGAACTTTAAACCATTTCAAAGTTTTTAAGTATTAAAAGTTTTCAAATGCTACTGTAGGGTACTAGAGGTATAAATAGCTTAATGGCCTATAGTACCGTATACCTACTCTGTAGTATTTTAAAATACATAAGTTTAATCCTAAGAATAAGTTCAAAATGTTTCAATATTATTGTAATACTAGAGGTACTAATGCAATTTTCTTTTTTTTGATGCTAATTTTTACTTGGACAGTTTGTCCGGATGCCCAAGGAAAGACAAACTGACACCAGAAAGTAAGCCTAATTTTACTAAAATTATTTACAAGATATTTTAGGCTAAATTTGCACTCGGGCTAAAATATCTTTTCAAAATAGTCTTGTCTAGAAATTATGAGTACTCGTATTTCCTATTTCCTTGTCATTTTTATATAAAACCCCCAAAAATTTCAGCATTCATTCGATTTAGATGGATAGAGAATTCTTTCACTTTTTAGATTAGTGATAAAAATAAGCATTTTTTGAAACTATATTCTATATAGTTCTAGAAGATTCAAATCTATTAGTAGAGATATGAAGGAGAAGATTACCGTGCCCCATTTCTCATGCTCTACACTATGTTTTATTTTTATTTTACCTCAAGATCAGAGTGCTTGATTAATTGATACGAGTATAGTCCTTTATTTAGCAGTTATATAAGCTGTTAATTTCATCTCGTAATAATCTAATTCTGAATTCTCTGAATTTGAATCATACTTATTCAAAATTTCCCAAAAGATTAATTTATTCTATTTATATCAAACTGTGCAATTCAAAAGTGATATAATTTGGTTTTTCTGTTTTTGACATTTCAGTTTTAGCTATGCATGAGACAATTTTGAAATGTCCAACGCCCGGGTGCTCAGGTAATCCTATTCCTAAGTATTTTTATTTTTCTAGCTCTAATTTTTAAATTTTTTTACAGGTCGTGGTCATGTCAATTCAAACCGAAATACTCATAGATCTCTAAGCGGTAAATTTGAAATTAAAAAAGCATACTTTTGATAGGTACTTAAAACAGGAATTTTCTACAGGTTGTCCGATAGCACAAGCAAATAAACACACTGTTCGTGATGTCCGAGTCAAATCACACGGTAATACTAGTAGTAAAATAATAGTAAAAAGATTTATTTTATTCTTTATCTCCCCTTATATCCATGTATGATACAAAGTACATCATAGTAGTAATGTATGTATAATTCCCTCAACAACCCTATATGCTTTACACTCGGTGAGATTTGAGTTTAATTCGAAATTTTAAAAGTTTTCTCAGAATCAGCAGAGCTTTGTTGTTTTTACGGTGGTGTAGGAACCCCCAAGGAGAAATAAATAAATCCTTAACACTTGACTTCCCTTATCTCAATTGCATTGAGATTTCGATTGTAAAGTTGCAAATAGGATTATGATTGTTTTAGATTACAAAAGTAAATTTCGTTTTACATACCTATAGGCATAGGTATATTCAAATCAAACTCAAATATCTAAGGACAGTCAGGGATGGCTAAAAAACCTCTTTTTTTAAGAATTTAAAATTCTGCTTTAAAGCCTTTTTCCATTATTTTAAGTAATAAAAGCACCTACTAGGCAAAACAGTTTAAACAACAATAACTCAACCTATAGCTTTATTAATATAGTCAAATTCTCCATTCAATTTTTTAAAATGATTTCAAAAGCTGAAAAATATAAATCTACATTTGAATTTGTAGGGTAGGGCTTTTGATATTTGTAATATAGTATATTCATATAATCAGCTATGAAAAACCAAATTTTGACTCCAATTTCATACGTGTTTTTAAATAGCCTGAAAAAATTAATAAATACTATTCAGTAACTCCGATAAAAAGTAGAAAAATTTAATAATATTCAAATGAATAAATTTTATACAAATTTTCTAATTCATTGTCAAGATATGATAAGCTATATTCTTAACTTTTTCAATTTGAAAATCTTGAATTCTTGATATCGTAATGTATTAGGAATGTAGTCAAAATCAAAATTTGAAAACTAGGATTTCAAATTGGATTTAGATTAGAATATTATCACTTTAGAATAGTACTTACTTATTGGTAAATCAAAATAGATTTCTTTACTTTTTCAAAACAGGTATTAAATTTTAAAAATTTTTGTTCTAGGTAAAGATGACCTTAGCAAAGGATCATTCCACTTTGGTTCAAATAGTACATCACCAACTTCATCGATGGAAAACAAATCACCAATCCATCGAATTTGTGCATCACCAGGTGGCACTCGACTCATAACTTCAAGAGTCTCCACTCCAGACCCACTAGCCATAAATAATAACAATAATAACAACAATTATGAACAATATTGTTGCAATGAATCCACAAATTCATCAACCTCATCGAGTGTTTCATCCCCAGCTATTGTTCAACAACAGCAACATGCAATTATCTCTGCACAACAACAACAACACCAGCAACAACAACAAGTCCAACAACATCAAATCCAACAACAAGCATATACTGAAAATAATCAAACATATGAACATCATTCCAGTGGTGTAGGACAACAAGGGGGTATGAACAATTATCAAAGATATGGTCAAACTGGGGGAAATTTTGATTCTGATGCAAATGCAAGGCAATTGCTTTATAATCAACAACAAGAACAGTATCATCAACAACAGCAGCAACAACAGCTTCAACAACAACAACAGATTCAACAGCAGCAGCAGCAGCAGCAACAACAACAACAGGGTGAAAATACAACAACACCAGCTGGTGAAAGTGCAAATACTGGGGGAAATACAAATACTGGAGAAAGCAATCGACCTGGAGCAGTTTATCAATCACAAACAACAGCACAACAACAGGCTGGAAATACTGAGACTACTTCAGCTAAAAATGCCGAGGAAGAAAGTGGTTGTGCTATTTATCCAAGGTAAATAATCCTTGGTTTATCCCTTGAAAATTTGAATACCTCCTATAAAAGCTAATTTTTTTAAATTTTTCAGACCAATTTACGGATACGAAGCAAACATGGTCCATCATCTAGGTGCTGGATTTCCATCAGCTATAAATCTGTCTGTAAAACTTAAAGAACCACCTCCATCACCATCTGTAATGGATTTGTCAGCAGCAGCTTCATTTCATCATCATATGCAACAGTATGGAGGTCGAATTCCAGCAAGTCCTGCGATTCCAAGTCCTCAAGATTTGAGTTTAGCACATAGACCTGGTGTTCATAAGTAAGATACATGAGAAGATTTAAAATTTTTGAAATTTTAGAAAAATAAAATTGAAATTGATAGATTTGTACAACCTGGGGCATTTGGACGGCATTCACCTACTGGAGAAAATGCAACTGCAGCAGCTTATAATTACCCAAGAGAAGGTACATACCCAAGAGAAGATTTCATTTTTTGACTATTTTTTTTATAAAATTTATATTTCAGGATATTATAATAATGAATACATGACAAATGGATACTACAACAATGGCTGGCCACAACCGCCACCTTCATACTATTTAAATAGGTAAAATTCTATTCAAAATTTGAGAAATTTTTATATGATTTAATGTTTTTGTTTAAAGTTATGGACAAACTGGCTCCCCTAATGGACCAAATGGATTGTTGACAAGTTCACCTTGTGGTTCACCAGGATCAGTTTCAGCTGATCCAAATAGAGCCAGATTGATTGGATATTCTGTTCAAAATAGATCAGGTCTTGGAAGCTACAGTACTTGAAAATTATTTTATATTTCTATATAAAATGACTAGTTGGCAATTCTAATAATTCTTTTTGAATCTTAGGCCGAGGAAGAGATGGGAAAGATTTGATTCAGTGCCCAACAACAGGTATGTTAACCCTTAAAATCTCAAGAAACCTTTATAAATTTGGCCTTAATTGATTTTAAGTAATCTTAACCTTGATTTCATGGATAAAATGATCAAATATCAAACACCAAATACAGTTTTTATAGTCATTTTTGGCAAAAAAGTTTGTTAAGATCTGTGCACCGCCTAATTCCTAACCTAAATGCCACTACCTCTATTTAATAAAAACTGTGTAGTTTGATAAACTTATATTTTTTTATTATTAGGATGTGACGGTATGGGCCACATATCTGGGAATTATTCAACACACAGAAGGTATGAGATGCTTATATTTACAGGGTTTTATCTTCTGATTGATAAAGTTTTACTAATTCTAATGATAGCATTAGTGGGTGTCCAAGAGCAAACAAGCCGAAATCCAAGCCAAGGGATGGACCTGAAGCCGAACCTTTACGTTGCCCTGTACCTGGTAAGATTTCAAAATCTGTAAAAAATCGATTTTACAATTTTTTAAATATTTTAAGGCTGTGATGGATCAGGTCATGCTACAGGGAAATTTTTAAGCCATCGATCAGCTTCAGGTATGTTGAAACCTTAGGAAAAGTTAGTTTTATTAGAAATTCTAATTTAAATGATGTTAATCTAATTAGGTTGTCCAATGGCAAATCGTTCAAAAGGCCGAATTATGGACGGTAGTCCAGGTGATCCAAGTAAGACCATTCTCAATGGACCATATTCTCCAGAACATTCGAATGGAGAACAACATCCTCTTTACCATCACATAAAGGTATCTATTCTAATTCTAATTCTAATTCTAATTACATTTCATGTCATAAAATCTATAAAAACTAAATTTTTTATTAATTTGCTTTTAATCTAGTCTGGAGAAAATAACAACAGCCTTTATAATGAGAACCAGCTTTCTGGATTAGTTTCAGCTGAACATCATCTCCATCAACAACAGCAACAACAACAGCAGCAACAACAACAAAAAGATTTGAATCTTAGGGGTGAAACTGAACTGGGCCGAATTCGAAATCAGGTCAATTCTCTCGGTTCTCTCGATCCGAATTCGGGTAATTCGGTAGTAAAAGATTCACAACAACATCACCAGCACCAACTATCCTCAGTTGTTGGGACCGAAAGAAACCCACATCACCCGCTAAACACTTACTACCAGAGTTTGAGAAATAATGTTATAACTCTATTGGAAAATGTAAGGATTCCAAGTCAATATGCTGGGTCTGGTGGAACTCCAAATATTTCAATGCCGCCGACTGTAGCTTCACATCCAGCTATTCCTGCACATCATCAACAATATACATCACCACATCATGTAATTTATTAAAAAATTTCAAAAACAAAAATTTCAAAAAACAATAGCTAGGTAGGTAAAATTCAAAATTCAAAAAACCAAAAGCTCGAGCCAAAATCTTTTGAAAATATCGAACCGAATTTTTCGAACATTTTTCATTCTCCGGATTCTACGTAACGTAGCCTTTTCGATTTTAAAAATGTTATTTTGAAATATATTTTGATGTGTTTGCCAATAGTTTCTATCTATTAGAATTCAGGATATTTGCAAAAATTTACTAATTTTTCATAATTTTATAATTTTTTCAGGCTCAACAGTATTCTTCAGCCCATACTTCATCAATTTCAGCTCATTCAGGTGGTGGTGTCCATGGTCCACCTCACTACTATGCATCTTATCCAGGTGAATCCTCCTACCCACCAGATCGAGCAACCTCAACTACTGAAAATTTTGATTCATACCTGACCAAATTACAAACACTTTGCGGACAAGGTACACTATAACGGATTCTTACACTATCATCATCAAACCATACAATATTCGGTAGTCACTTTTTTCAAATTACCAAAATTCAAAATCAAACGATTCCCAATCTATCAATAGTCAATTTGAATAATGTAAAAGTTCAGTTTTTAAACCAGTTTTCTAACTTATAGAATTTTTTTTAGAAAAATTGTTTAATTTCTTATTTTTATTTGTATTTGTAGCAGTTCCCGGTGGTGGAAGTAGTTTAATTTCATCTACAGGACATGTTGGAGAAAGTGGACTTTCCCAAGCTGGAAATCCAGATCATAATATGGGAAAACCTCTGTATGAATCAGTACGAAATGCTTTAAATCAACAGGATTTCTCTACAGTGCTTCCAACACCTATATGACAAAATATTTGAACCTAATTAATTAAGTTAAATCTCAGAAATATTCCAGTCCTACACTTATTAACACTAACGAACAAACTCTAAAAAACAAAAGTAGATCTGAGCTTTGAAGCTTTAAATTTTAAATTATTCTTAATTAATGTACTAAATTTGTATATAAGTACTATATACTATACTATAAGTTACAAGTATGTACGTATTAGCAGTGATAATTTTAAACAATTTGTAAATTTTATTGTAAATATGTATATTTGTAATTAGTGAAATATTACTGTGCTATTATAAGGCTAGTTTAATTATTGAAAGAGTAGTCTTTAAGGCTAAAATTACGAATTATTTAAAATTATTGATAATTATTTACATTTGGGTATCTATAAACTAGTCTTAATAATCGATTCTAGTCACAATCTTAATCTCAATTTAGCTTTAAATCTTCTTAATAGATAAGGGTAGGTGAGAATATTTTAATCTTGTATTGTTTAAGAGGAGCTACTAACCTATTGTGTAAAGTAATTGTAATTAAGTAAAGTTTAAAAAATCGAAAAAAAAAATTCACTCAAAAATGGTAACAATTATACGTAAAATGCTAACTGTAACATTTGTTCATTCCAAATTCAATTACCTATGTAAATTAAAAAAAAATTCTTAAATATTTAATCTAATCTTATGTATATGTAGGGTACTTAATATTATTAGATAATTGTAAATATTCGAATAGAAATACTGAGCTTTTAAGCTCTAGATTGACATACCAAAAAGTATTAAAATAATTAAAAATTCAAGATTTTTTAAGCATCGATGAAACATGGTTTAATTGGTGCCTAGATCTATAAGTTTATAAATATAAGGTAAGTATAAGGTATTTACGAGTAGAGTCATTTTAATTAAACACAAATAGATACTTTGAAAAATTCAGTCATTATTTCCACTAATATGCAAATAAAATTTTTCCAGTTCTAAAGGTAAAGATACCTTAATTACCTAATAAAGATAGATTTTGAAATTTGAAATATAAAAAAATGAATGGACTATGTAAGGTATGAATCTATGAATTTTTAAACGAATAGTTTTATTAGAATTTAGAATCTAATCAAATCCACAGTTATTAGATACATAATATCTGTATAACATTGCTAATCTTAAAGTAAAAATATTAGTTTAGACCAAAAAAGAACGATTTTTGAGTTTAAAAATCTTCGAATAAATAGCATTGATAATCTAGAGAGTTGTATTCAAGTCAACAGATAGGTAATAGGTACTTAGGAATTAGAAATAGTTAATTGTTTTCTAATTGAGAATGAGAATAGTATGTTCTAGATACTAGATTAAAATACTTTAATCCTCTATTACAATCTAAATCTACTCGTAGTAGATAAGGAAAAATACTTACATAATTGTAAATTATTAAATTTTGATGTAAATTGTTTATATAGTGAAAGTAGTTTAAGTCTACCATTTTTTGATTTTGTTAAAATTTGGATATAATTTAGAATTCCTATTTTGGTTTAATTTGTAACCTATATTTTTGGTATTTACCCCTGTATTTGTAAAAGTCTAACTCAAAATTATAGGTTAATTTCACACAAGGCATGGGTAAAGTTTGACTAAAAATATATGGGCAAATTCAGCTAAATTAGGAAGAAATTAAACTTGGTCTTTTAAAAAAGAAAGAAATGGAAACAATCAAAGTCCAGTCTAATCGAAAGTGTCGAAATCAATTATCGATTTACTACCTACATTTGTAGTTTTTACAAATTTTAGCTTTTTAAGGGTTATTTTATACTATATATTGATATTTTAGTAGAATACAGCGGAAGAGTAGGTATTTTACCTGTTATTGTAGTTTTAAACTAATTTAAAAATGAAGTCAAACAAATTCAAAATTTTCAGTTTATCTAAGGATAAGTTTATTTGTATTGTATTGTACCTGTTAATCAGCAATTGTAATCATCTCATATATTATTACCACTTTAGGGTACAAACTTCAATTTAACCAAAATCAAAATTATTTGCAATTTTCTTGTATTGTTATTTGAAGCCAATTTCGATGCTGAATTTGTAAATACTACTGTAACTGTAATTAACATTTATGACTCTAGCTTTAGATTCATTTTCAATCAAAATAAGTAAGTGACAGCTCAAAATATGCTGGAGAAATGTTATAAACTACCTTTTAAGCTATTTAAGTAATCTTTTTGGAAAATTGTAATTAGGAATTATTAGCTACGCATTGAAAATATTGAATAAATGTGGTTTACAAAAAAAATTCAAATTCATTTATCATAATCAGTACATTAGTATCTACCTTACTCTAATCAGTCAGGTCAGAAATCCTTACGGGAAAATATCCGTAAAAAATGAAACCATCTGGTATTAGCGTCTGTTGTCAAAGAACCTACAGACAAAAGGCCTACAAGAAATCTGGAATATGTAGGCCATTTGTCTGTAGTACATTTGTCTTTTGGGTAAAATGTGCCTATAGGCTTTTGCCTGTAGGACATTGGTCTTGTAGGACTTTTGTCTTTTTGTAGGTTTGATGCTTTAGACATGCAATTGGATTCCGGATCTGATCCAAGGATCCAAGGCGGGTCATTACGTCATTATCCGAGTTGGATCTTGAAAATTTCCAACCTTTGA
>JAQIXA010003504.1:0-13908 GCA_034699045.1 Nanhermannia cf. coronata Gr-Ori-00579
TAAATTTTAGCTGCGCTAAATTGGATTTATCTCGAAATTTTATCCTGCTAAAATTTTCACCTGAGTACTAGGCTTAACTTTAAAATAATAGAATTTTTTTTAGAAATTACCAGGATAAGTACAAGCCTGCAAGCCTAATTAGTAAAAAAAATTAACATAAATATAAATACATCGTAGTTAATGGAAAAGTGTTTAAAAATTACATTTAACGATATTTGCCTTTGACCACTCTCCATTATCCTAAAAACATGACATTTTTTATATATTATACTTGTAAAATCAAACAAAATATTAAAAAACTATATTGGTAATACCTGACATGCAACTACTGGTTGTCCCTCCATCATATAGCTACAAATTTTTCAAAATAGTAAATTTTTTTAAAGTATAAAAAATATACTTGTATATGTAATATGGTAAGTATACCCATACCCAGAGTGACATTCAAATTGTGCGAGGTCACCAGCCTTTAAATTTTTTTTAGAAATTTTAGAAAATTTTTGAATATTATGAAAAAAGTAGAGTATACTTTATAAGGAGGATTTCCAGAGACATAACCATTTTCTATAAACAACAAAAAAATTTAAATTATTAGGAAATTCATTTAAAAATTTGACCCATTAGAGGTCAAAATATACCGAGTTTGACCTTGTCAAACCTCAAAGTTCGATTTTTTTTACCTGGATGATTCGGTTCACTACATTCAACCTCTATAAAATATAAAAATTATTAAAAACTCTTAATAATTTTTAAAAATTAACCTTTGCATAATGGTATTGGAGAACTCCAGGTTCCATCACCTTGACAAATACTTGTATTATTTCCAACAACAGAAAATCCTTGTTCGCCTAAAAAGTACAAGTACAAGAAAATATAAAATTTTCTTTTAAAAATTTGGGGTTTTACAAGTAAATGTAGCTCTTCCACCAACACTTCGTCCAAAAATGGCGATTTTTGGTGGTGAAGTTCCATTTTTCGAAATCGAGCCATTTTTTGCAATAGAATAGGCAAGAGGTGCCATAGCCGGAAGTAAAGATATATCAGGACATTCAACATCTAAAAAAATTATAATTTTTTGAAATTTTATAAAATTTTGAATTTGATTTTGGCCAAATTAGTTACTTTCGCATCGAGGAATAGATCCAGACCATTTTCCAGAACTTTGACAAGTTATGTCCTTATCTCCCATTAGAGCATTGCCAGTTTTGCATTTAAAATTGATTTTAGTTCCCATAAGATTACTTGTGGTGGAGAACTCTACTCCAGGATAATCCTCTGGATTCCAGGTGTCACAGACTTGAGCTTAAAATTTTGAAAATTTTGGTAAAATTTTGAAAATTCTATTTTATCATTATATGAATCACTTACTTCTGACAATGATTTCAATTTTTGTCGCATATCTCGCTGGTGTAGTGCATGTAAAAATCTAATTTCACAAATTTTCAAAAAAATTTCAAAAATTTTAATAAATATTATACCTACCCCAGTATCCTCCTCACTAGCTTCGATTATTGATACTCGAAATTCCAAAGTCGGATCTCGACCTTCTTCTTCGGTCCATCCACTTGAATAATTTCTAAGATTTCAAAAAATAATTTAAATTTTTTTTCAAAATTTTGTAAAATCCAGCCATACTTTCCATTCGTCGAATCCCAAACTGGTGAACCAAATTTTCGAATCCAAAGGCATTCCATGTGTAGGGTAGTTCCAGGATAAACAAAGAGTTTACCATCGTTTGATTGAGTTATCGACCCATTGTGATACCTATAATATTAGGGGTAGATTAGGGATAATTCGAAAAAGTTTAAAAATCTGGACACTCTGTATTTTGCTGAACTAGTTGTAATTACTTATACTTATGAATCAAAAATTGCTTGAGAGTCTTGGCTATTTGTGGATATTCAGCTCAAAATAACAACTAGATCTTCTGAAAACAGGCTTTCCAAATTTAAAAATTTCTTCCAAATCTCTTAATTTCTTACCGAAAAAGTATTGTAGGTGGCTCAACAACTGAAAAATCCCAGATTTTAAAAACGTCATTTTAGATTAAAAAAAAAGTTAAAATTCTTACGAGAATAATCCTTCAATTGGCTGAGCCCTTGGCAAAATGGCGAAATTCCAATCCATTGTCCTGAAATACACTTTCTTCGGATATTACCATGAAGCTGATATTTCCCAATATCAATACATCTAGAAGTCTAAAAAGAAAAAAAATTACCTTAAAACATAGGTCAAATCTACATACTCGTATATATGGTGTATACCAAAATGCTTCCAGTTGGAAATTCATCACCATCTTTATCAAGTCTCTGATCTTCGAAAAATGTCACTGTCCTAAATTTCAAAATTTAGAAATTTTAAAACCTAATTATAATTAAAAAACTATAGATTATAGCTATATACTCGGAATTCTTTTTTTGGAAAACACAGGGACCATTGATCATCTTGACCAGATTGGCAACACTGTCGTCATTATTTTCCCCAATGTCACAAGCTAATGGATCACCAGCCCAGTTCCCATTTTCGCAAGTCAATTTCTGAAAAACCAATTTTGTAAAAAAAATACCTTTTCACAAAGATAAAATTACGAACCCATCGATTTTTTGATTTTGGCTTGACTGTTATACATCGGAATGTGATTTCAGTTCCTTCTGGAAAACTAAAATTCGATAAAAATATGCACTTGAATCGCCGATTTGACCTTGAAAATTGACCATTGATATTTGGTATATTATACAGAATACTGCTGACCTGTCAGAAAATTCAAAATCTACAGGAATTCCCTCCATATAAGCCACAACCCCCTGTTCTTTATGGGGAAGCCTACATTTCCCTTTATTTCCCGTCAATTTCCTCGGTCCATCTTTCCCTTTTTTATTTTTTTTCCCGCCACCAACACCATTATCATTTTCCCCAATTACATCCAGTCCCGTGTAATTCAAACTGACAGATCTAAAAGGGAAAAAAATCTTTGATATCTAATCTAATTAATATACAAAAGCCTGAAAGTCGAATATAAATTTTTAGCCTTACGGATGTAGACACATGGGTTTCTGCGTAAAATCCCCACTTTGACAGATTATAGGCTTCAAGCCATATTTTCGGAAATCACCAGTACAAGTATAGTCCACCTTTTTTAATGAAAATTTAGTAAATTTTTGGCAAAAATCTAAATTTTACAAGTATCTACTTCTGTATCTTGAGATATATTAGATCCTGATTTCAATCCGCCCATATAATTTCCATGATCCAATTGAGGTAGTGTACATTTGGCTGAAATCATAAAAACTTGTAAAAATTCAAAAGGATCTCTTCGGTTTTCAGGCCTTTCAATGATAAACCTCATATAAAGACCAGATATCAGCTAGCCCATTATAACCCTAAGATATCCTTTGGTTTGAAACTAAAATTCACTACCTGGATTGCATTCGGGCGCTTCTTGAAAATGTGTATCGAATTCTCCAAACCTAAAATATTTGCATTTTTTTCAAAAAACTTTCAAATCAAAAATTTTCAAATTGGCTATTTACCAACAAGATAGAATCCTTGCTCCAGTTAGTTGATAACCCTTCGAGCACTTGAGTTCAATTTTTTTCGTATGCTTTATAGGCTCACTGAATAATAGGCCCTTTCCAGACTCATAAAAAGTTCCTAAAAATTGTTATAAATTAATTACAGGACCCTAAAAAGTTTCTTATACAGAGCATTTTGAATCTTGGCTCACCATGAGTTATATAAGGGACCTTACAAGGTACTTCAAATTCAGAAATAAATTAAAATATAGGATAAAAAACTTGATTTTATTTCTTATGGGATCTTACAGGGTGTGCAAATTGGAACTTTTGGCTTCCACCTACCCTCAACACAAGTCTACAAAATTTTAAAAATATCACAACAAAATTTGGGTTTCATTCTAAATAAAGGTTCTTAAATAATTTATCTAACCAGAGTGTCATTAGGAAGATTATTTCCATATCCGACTGAGCATGATACTTTGACTACAGCTCCATTGGACAAAGTCTCGTTCTCACCTCCTTCCTAAAAATTTTAAAATTTAATTTTTTTGGATTTTGACTAAATATTAGTCAGGTAAAGGTATATATACCTTAATAACTTCCATTTGAACCAAAGGATCCTCATCAAGATCATCACAAACTTCGACGTCTGGAAAAAATTCAAAATTTTGTTGGTATGTAGGTAATTTTTTTAAATATTTTATTTACCTGATTCTTCTTCCTCAGATCCGCCACTTGCAATCAATTTCTTTTTGCCTCTTCGATTCTTTCCACCACCGCTGCCTCCACCCACAGATTTTGACCTGACTAATGACCCACCACCACCTTTTACAGCCCTTTTTTCCCGCTTTAAATTTTCAAATTCCCAAACATACCTGTGACCCTCCTCACGAATACAGCTAATAAAACAAAGAAAAAATTTGAATTAAAAAATCTGATCAATATTTCATAAGAATAATTGGATTTTAACATTGAAATTCATGTGGATTAAAATCTACCATACTACCTTATATATGTTCAACTTTTGGAAAGAGGTACGTTATAGGGAGGTTTTACTTCAGACATATTTTTCATTTTTAGGGATACTTCAAAACTTTAGAAATTATTTCTAATACTATTTACTTACTTCATGTCTGATTTTGGTGTCCATTCCCCCAAAATACAAGTCTTGATTTGTGGTCCATCAGAATAAATAAATCCTATAAAATACACATCTTTAACTTATAGATAATATTATTGATTTTTGTAGGGTAGGTATAATGATTCCAATGTCAACTCCAAGTAATATATGGCAAGGTTTTTTATTATACATAATGTTTGATACCTTCATCGCATTCAATGATAATTTGTGTATTATTTGCTGCTATTTTTTCCTCATCTCCAGGAATATAAACGTCCCTAAATTTTCAAAAATTTTACAGAATTTTGAAAAAAGTTCAAAAGTAATACATATCTTACTTATTTCCAATGATAGAGAGTTGTCCATTTGGAATATGATCTGGGATAATGCAGTCATCGAACTCAATGAGCGTTGGGTTGTAATTTATTATACCTCCATTTGTTAGCCCTGGTATAAATGATTATATTTTAAAATATTTTATCAAGTTTATATTACCTAATTTAAAATTTCGATGTTTTGAGTGCCTCTTGCACTTTTTCGAGGTCTTTTTTAGCCAAAAACTTGAATGTAAAGTCATATTTTAAAGGATAATACATATTTCTATACAACTTACATACATTGTAGGCCCTTACTAATATAGTAGGACAAGTTAGATAAATAAATCAATAGAACGATACGAAAAATTAATAAATTTATTTTTTTAGGAAAAAATGCGTTTTCGATGTATTATTTCATTGAATATTATGACGTCTTTATCTTAAACTTGTTTAGTACCTTAATCAACAAATAATTGAATTATTAATACATGCATAATACCATTAACGAAATGTAGATAAGTATTGCCTTAATAAATATAGTTCTAATAGGCACATTTAATTTTTCTCATGCATACCTATAATATAACCTATTAGGATATAGGCTATAGGTATGGAATTGCTTTTTTGGGGAAAATGTTGAGATAAAATTCCTAAAGGTAAGGTATAGTAATAGTATTACTAGCACGTAGTCGTAGTACAAATTGCAAAAGCGAGTATTGTAAACTCAAAAGATAGGTAGGTACATACCTACTACCTACATAGATACGATTATAATATCTAAAATTTATGTAAAATTCCTAAAGGATATCTTGGGGTTATAATGGGCTTTCTGGCCTTTATATGAGTTTTAACATGCAAAGACCTGAATCACTCACGAATATATCTTCAAAATATTTTAAGTTCTAGTTTTAGTTTAGTTTGATAGTTTATTCTCATTAATTTATCATAAAATTACATTATGTTTTTCGAAAGTTGAGAAAAGTTGAGTTCAAATCAAATCAGTTCAAAAGTTGAGTTCGAAAGTTGAGTTCAAATTTTAAATGATTTTCATTTACGATTAGTTAAAGTTTTAAAAGCAAATGTATAACCTATATTACAATATTTATATAATTTTGCTTATGAATCACGATTTTATCAAACCTTTCCCTGACAAGAATTCTCCAAATAGCGAACGATTTTGAGTTCTTTATAGCAATATTTCACTGTATATTTGAAGATATTTTTTTAAAATTCCAGAAGTGAGAGCACATCTCCAAATACCTATCTTTTGCTCATTAAATATGAATGTCATTTACATTTATTCTACTATCAGTAGAACTGATCCTGAGATAAAAACGGGTAAAAACCGGTTGAATTTCACTTCACAGGAGTATATCAGGGATAGTTCGTAAATATATTTATGTAATTTAAAAACAGTAAACTGGTCTTATTATGAGTTTATATATTATATCTAGAAAGACAAGATATTCTCTGAGAGTGAGAATTTTTAGATCAAGACAACTCCTTGTTTATAAAAAATAAAAATTTCGAGTTTTCAAAAACCTTTCCGAACTATCCCTAATCTACCCCTGTGTATCTCATTCAATTTTGAGGATTTTATTTGCGTCTATAAAGGCTATAAACAAACAATTAATGGACTTTTTTGGCCCTAACTTTTTTTCCCATGTGAACTTTCTCCATTAGAAATCCCATTTCTAATCCGAGGAAACTTTCTCGGAGATTTTTTCAAAACTTTCCCCCAGTCATAGAGTTCTAGTCTCAAGTCTAGAAATTATACGACGTACTTAAACTTTCAAATAAAAAAAGTTTTTTTTCGAATTTCGAACCCTTTACTATGCCAGTCGAACAAACTTGCAAATAGCCTACAGTACCCTACATAATACTGTACTGATAGTAGGAAAAGTATTTTTTTAATCAAAAATTTAATTCCTTTGCTTGTAATTTGCAAGCCTATAAACAGTAGGGCATATTCGGTAGGGTAGGAGATATGTAAATATTTAATTTCAATTTTCAATTTCATTTTTAGACATTTCAATATTTTGGCTCAAGTTAAAAGTATAAGAACATAAATATACCTAATCTGTATATGCAATAGTAAGGTATAAGATTCGGAATTTTTTAACTCTTTAAAATAAGACGTTAGATTTAAATTTTGTAATTTAAGCTTTTGGTCATTATAAATATTTATTTATAAATATAAATAAATATTTCTCTAGTTCAAGATAAAATTTAAAGGGCATATTCAGGTTCTATTGGGCTTTCTAGCCGTTATTTTGAGGTTCATTATTGTTCTTGAACACTGAAATCTTAAATTTTGAAAGAATATCTTTGGGTTATAAGGGGCTTTTGGGTCTTTATATGAGGTTTAATTAACATGAAAAGACCTGAATGTCGAATTTATTCTTTCAAAAAAATCAAAATAACTTAAAGTTTTAAGCTACTTTCAAATTTTTTAGCCAGATAATTCTAAAATTTTGGATATTTTTTTAAATAATAACAAAAATTTACCAATTTCTCATGAGAGAAATACTGATCAAAAATCTATGATGGTTATGTTATCTAGTTATGAAAAAAATTCAATGCTATGCTATACCTGTATATGTATCAGTGATAAATATAACTAAAAAGGCTACTTTTGAATTTGAAGTTGAATAGAAATTAATTTTAAATCTTTGGTAGTCGGGTAGTCCTAACCTAAATAGTTCAAAATTTTAAGCTATACGTAAATTACGTAACGTAATATGAATGTATTTTTTGAAAAAAAGTAAATTTTGATTCACACAAATACCTACATAAATACTTACCTATATTAAACATATAAGTAGGTAATCTATTAGAATTCCATATAAAAAATTGGAAATTTTTTTACTAATTCTTTCAAATAGTAATTGAATTCTTTTAAAAAATTACGCAAACATTGTATTATGTACATACTTATGTACATAGATAAGCTTTAAATACCAAATTATTAAATAATAAGAAATAGTAAGTATCTTCTCAATAAAAAGAGACAATTTTTATTAAACTTACCTTGTAAACCGGATAAGGAAATAAAAAGAAAGGAAATGGTAAAATCTCGAATAAAATTTGGCCCAACCATCTCACACAAGTTCACTTTAGGAATGAGAACTTTTTTTCTGACTCGGTCGAATCTGTTTTGGTTAGGGCTTTTATCCTTATAGAACATTTTGATCTTTAAAATCAATATTTCTCGGTTTTATTTTCAAAATCTCAACAAGTAGGTCTTATAACCAACCATCTATATAGGATAGGTACCTTACATAATATCTGATCAGAATTTTCTGAGTAGGGGTAGGTTACTGCTAACTAAAAAAAATTAGCAGACATTTGCAAAATTTTATTAGATTTTAAATTATATTTCCAAAGGACTTACAGTATATTTGTCTTTCAATTTTCAACATTAAACCTCATATGTATAAGGATAAAAGCCAGCAGTCCATTATAACCTGAAGATATCCTTTGAAAAAATTACTCGATATAGGCCAATTTTTGAATTTTTTTTTCGCATTGATTATGGGGACTCCTTAATGGATAGATCGCATCATCGCAAGGGATTACATTTTTTTTGTCTAACTCTAAGAATAAATGGCAAAACTAGAACCTTTAAGGGCCCTTCATGTCAAGTTTTCAAAGAAAGAGTCTCTTATGAACAGAGTAGATGATGGACAGTACCAGCAGACGACAAAGTGCTAAGCAAAGTTGAATAAATATAAGGTTAGAGTTAGAAGTAGAATTGTAATGTAAGTGTATTGAGTTGAGTGCTCCCTTCTCTCGATGATACATTGTAGGGTACTGTAAGTCTTGAGATAATATTACTATCTCAATTAATTGCAATTTGAAAACCTAGTTTTCATCTAAATCCATTTGATTACTACAAACATTGACCTATTGGATTGCAATTGCAAATTGCAATTATTGCAAATGCAAAATCTAATAAGATTTCTTTCAAAATTGATTAAAATGAATGAAATCGAGGTATGTATTTATGTTTTTATGTTTAAGATTTTACAATATAACCCCAATCAAATAATGAACAAAATAGTCGAATATTATACAAAAAATCCGCGGTTTCCTGAAATATTTTTTTAAATAAAATCAGAATCAGAATTCAGTTCAGTAGGTAAATCAGTAGTATTCAGAATCAGAACATAAAGAAAATAAAGAATTCTCAAAACTCTAATTCAAAGTCAAATGTCAATGTCAAATTGAATGGGTATAAATGTGACAGACCATGATGGATTGTGCCAATTGTCAAAGATTGACCGATGACCTCACAAGTTTGACAATTGCATTCAAAAACCTTAAGAAATGGATGCACGAGAAGCTGGGTAAAATCACATTATTTTACATAAATATTACCTTATCTAATTTTAATTATAATTTATAAATTATCTTAACAGAGATTAGAATTCCTCAATGTTTGGACTTTCCTGTTGACAATGTCCAAGTCGAAGTAGACGAAAGGAGGTTGAGTCACAATTTATCTTTACCAGCAGCATGTTTGGAAACGGACAAGAGTAAGTTTTTATTTTTTATCTTTTAACAATTGATAAATGCAGAGGAACTCCTCTAAAACGAACCTCAACTCCTCAACTCAAGCTAGTATTATTATTATTTATAATATATAGGTAGTGGTATTAATATTTATAAAGTCCATTAGAGCTACATATAAATAGATTATTATAAAGTACCGTATATTTTCCAGCGATTCTTTAATGTTTTAAATAAATACCTATTTATAAAAAAGATGATGGGTTTCACTTGTACCTTTCTAAATACTATTACTAATTTAATTAATTTCATTTAATTTTTCATAAATTGATTTAGTCAAATATTACTAATTAAATTAAAGGATATCTTGGGGTTATAATGGGCTTTCTGACTTCTATATTATGAATGTTGTCCAACATTCAAAGGCCTCTGAAACTAAAAGCTGAATCATCTATTAAAAATGACAATCGAAATCAATTCTAAATATAATATTTATTACTCTATTTATACTTATACATATATGTACTACTATTAGGTATTAGTTATAGCCTAGCTATTGTAATGTAGTATTAGTATAGTAACATACTTTTATGATTAGCTAATTTATATTTTATTTCATTTTATCGAAATCGATAGGATTGGTTATAAAACTGGAAAGATTGCCAGCTACAATGACAACGACCACTGCAACTCAAAGCCAAGGATCAGAGCCAAGTACCGATGGCGAAGATATGTTTTACAATGATGATCAAAATTTAGAATTAAAATTTGAAGCATCAAGAGGGTATTTTATATAATAATTTTTTATATATTTCTTTCTAAATAGCTGATCATTGTTCTCTAATCAAATCATCAATACTAATAATTTACATCTTTTAATATAGAAGCATTTTAAGTCAAAATAATTTTGGCGAGGATGGTTTAATAAATGGATCTCAGTTGGACCTCCTGGATAGTGAAAATAATTTCAATGAAGATTCTAATGAAATCGAAAATAGTGTCAATAATACTACAAGATTATCATTATTACCTATTATTCCATATCCGAACCGAATGTCCAGTAAGAACAAGAAACCCAGTTCGATATTAAGAATGACTTTAAATAGTAAAAAGTAATTTTATATTTTATTTAAACTATTACTACAAATACATACTTATTTATAATACATATCTAAAATTTTAAATTAATTTTTTATAGAAAAGTTCCAAATGTTGTAAAGTCATATAAAAGTCGGGATTTGAAAAAGGATTCATTACCAGAGGCAGAGACTACTAAATCTAATATTAAGACATATTCAACATATTTTATTGATGATAATTATATCGAGCCTCGTCGAAAAAGTACGGAATCTACCCTGAAAAAAAACCAAAGCCTGAAATGTTCTATTTGTTCTAAATCCAAATTTTCAACACAACTAGAATATAAACTTCACTTAACCTCTCATGATTTCTCATTAAAATTTCAATGTTCAAACTGTTCAGCTCGATTTTTTGGAAAGCATCGTTTACAAGACCATTATCAATTTTGCACAAGAAAAAAGAGGTATGTTTGCTCAAACTGTAAACGACGTTTTACATTAGAACGTAAAGTAAAAAAACACATTTTACTTCCTTGTTCACCAATTATAGTTAAAAAGAAAAATAAAGGACCATTTAAATGCCCATTACCCAACTGTTATAAAGTGATAAAGTCAAAGAATAGGCTTCGTGAGCATATGAAATACTCAGTTTTACATCGAAAACATCCACCAAGACCAAAACCAAAGAAATACAAATGTGAACATTGTAAATTGAGGATTTCATCAGCAGCAGGATTAGCTAACCATACAAAAAGATGCTTGAAAATTAAAGATATTCTTTGTCCTGATTGTGGCAAATTTTTCTCTACAGAGGTAGACTTGCGTATACACATGAGATTACATAAAGCTACATTAGATCACGAATGTCAAATTTGTCACAAGAACAGAAAATACACAAAAGAAAGCTTAAGGCGACATATTAGATTTCTACATCCGAAAGACCCAAAATCCCTACTTCGAATTTGTCCATTTTGTGCCATGACATTTAAGGATAAATATAGTTTGGAAGGACATTTAAAAAGCATTCATAATGATGATCATACCGAATTGAAAAAATGCAGTTTTACTGGATGCAATAAAGAATTCTATTGGGAATATCAATTAAAAACTCATGTCAAATCTCATTCAGAAGATATTGATGTGACAAGGCCATTTAAATGTACTGTTGATGAAAAATGTGAAAAAATATTTAATAGGCACCGCGATTTAAAGTGCCATATCTCAATATTTCATAAGAAGAAAGATCAAGCTGCAACTGCAACTCAAGAATTTGTCTGTCAAAATGAAATCGATAATAATGGAGTAAGGGAGAAATGCTGTGCAAAGTTTTCAAAGTTTTCTACTTTAAAACGTCATAATTACTCGGTTCATAATCAGCAATATGAGTTTAAGTGTACTTTTGATGGTTGTATTCAAAGTTTTACACAACAAAGATATTTATTTACTCATCTTAAATGTCATGAAAAACCTCGAACTCGATCTAAGAAAATTTTCTTAACACAAATGCCAAGAAATCAAGACAAGTCTCAAGCTCGAATAAAAAACATCAATAAAAATAAAAATGTGCAAAAATGTGTTTTTAAAGAAAAAGAATGCCCGATTTGTTTAAAAAAAGTTAATGTTTCTCGAAATAGTAGTAATTTTAATAAACATATGCAATATGTTCATGAAAGACCATATTCTTGCTCTTTTGATAATTGTGATAATAAATCTCATAAAAGCAAAGCACTATTGGGATTACATGTTAAAAAGCATCATCCAGATCATTTTAAACCTGAAGATTATCCAGCACCTAAAGAATATTCGTGTGGTGTTTGTAATCGAACATTCTATCATCGCGAAAACCTAATTCAACACAAAACTGTGCATGTAGAAATTAGAAAATTTGGTTGCGAATTCTGCAATTTAAAATTTAAACGAAAGCCTGATGTAAGATCTCATGTCCAAGCTGTTCATTCCGGTCTAAAACCGTTTGTTTGTGACTACGAGAATTGTGGTAAAGCCTTTGCCCTCAAGTATTATTTAAAAAGTCACGTGTCCAGTGTTCATTTGGGTAAATCAAGATACAGATTAAAGAAAAAATAATAAAATGAGTTTTAAAAATGATAATTTGAATGGAAACCAAGAAGAACTAACCATAAGAAATACACATCTAGTAAATAAATAATAGTATTTGAGATTGAATTTAATTCCTAATTATATGGATTTTAAAAAACCCACAAGTTACAATTGCCTAATAATACTAATATATAGGTATTAAATTAACAAACGTTTTTAACGATTTTTTATGAATTACAATCAGATCTATTAAATAAAATTTACAAAGCTTATTTGTTTTTGAATTTAAGATAAAATAACCATATTATATGATAACTAAACTGTTATATCGTGTTGTTTTATTGGTAGAAACTAGAAACCTAAAGAAATTAATAATCCTAATGTGCTAGATTAGCAAAATGTAAATTACTGATACATATTACAAATTCAAAGGAAAATTAACTATTCAAAATTACTATCATTTTATTCCAAGTTAAAATCAGTCAGTAGGTATTGAGATATATGAGATTAGAAATAATTTTATATTTTATTAATATTAATCTAAATAGTAGTAGGTAGATTGTATCTATGTAGATGTTCTCTAATCTTAGATAAAATTACTTAAATTATTTATTAAGGTTTTTAGAGGACTAGGTATATCTTGTATTCAGACGCCGACCTTTGACTTTGAAATGTATTTAGAATTAGAAATTTAGACTAGGTATTCTAGTTTGCTTTCATATTTTTTGGCAATATCTAAAACTAAAATAGCATTTAGGCAGTTTATTAGTTTAGTACTTATGTATTCAAAAATTGTATCGCTGATTCTCGTTAAATATCGATGATTGTTTGATTGTTTAATCTATCTATCTATTATTAGGTTCTTTTTCCTATACCTCGTTCTTTTATTAGGTATTTTAATTTGATAAAAATATTATTAGACTCAGACTCAGAGGTCGAACTTTTGAAAAGCGCACATTCCCGCACACTCTTTTTAAATTAAAAATTTTTAGCGCACCGCACCGCACAGTGCGGCACTCTTTTAAAAATACAGCGCACCACTCTTCCGCACAGTGCGAAGAGTGCGCAAGTGCGTTTTTTTCCGCACAGAGCACAAGTGCGGTTCGACCTTTGAGTCACCTTTGAAACGGCCAAACCAAACCAAACCAAAATTTCACTTCACAAATTCTCTTCAAATCTCAATTCTCATTCTCAATTCAATAATAATTAATACCTTACCTATTTAACTACGGAATTTTTATGATATAAGGGATATTCAAAAATTAAAATTTTTTTTATGTTAATCGAAAGAGGTAGTCTAGGGAAGG
>JAQIXA010003505.1:0-13906 GCA_034699045.1 Nanhermannia cf. coronata Gr-Ori-00579
ACATATATTAGACACTTTTTTAGATAGTATTAATATGGCACTGGCAGAAACAAAAATTACAAAGGATTTCATATGTTATTATTAAAGATAAGGACTGTTCCAAAAAATATATGTAACTCTTTATAATTTTTGTCTATGCCTTGTATCATCGTAAAACTATCTAAAAAAATGTCTAATATATGCCCAATCACTTAATATAAAACGAATACCCGAACTTCAATTTAGAAATTTTTTAATTTTAAAGGAGAATTTTCCTTCTCATTTGAATTTCTTATGTACCTATTCGTTTTATATCAAGTAATTAGACATATGGTACGAGTATATTAAACATTTTTTTAGATAGTTTTAAGATGATACTGAAAAATACCAAATAGATTAATTCCAATGTCAAATTGGAATTAATTTTTAAAATATTTTTTTCAATTTTGACAATCAAATAGAATAGACATAGGTACCCTACTATATATAAATTAATTGTAAAATAAGGAACAAGTTTCATAAAATGACACAGTTTGTTTCAATTATATGGCACATTTTGATATTTAAAATAACTTGAAATTTTAATGGAACAACAATATAATATGCTAGATACGACAAGGGACTCAAAAAGTTCCAACTGTTCCGCCACTTTTTACTTAAGACAGACTAACTCTAAGTAAACCAATGTCATGTCCTAAAAGGAACGACATTTTAGGAAAATGATCTAAAAGTTAATGTTCACTTTCATTTAACGATACTAGACTAAACATAAGGTACAAATGGGACCAATACTATTAAAGGCAATATGACAAAGTCCCAAGTAATCACATTGATTAAGATTAAATATATGAGACCATTTTGACACAAAACCATTCATTAAAATAGGTAGGGTTCAACCATACAGAAAGACAGACAGGAACCCCAGGGGAAAAGCCCGCCAGAGGCGAGCTAATAAAACAAAATTATTTTACATTGCTAGCTTTTTAAATTCATTAAGGATTAGACCAGAAACCTCGTTTTAACTCGAAAATATCCTTTCAAAAAACATGTCCGAATTATTCGTAATTTACCCCTACCAGATATTTAAATTTTGATCTATCTGTAAAACCTATAGCATTTAATATAACGATAATAAAATGCAGATACATTACATAAAGATATTGATAAGTTTTATTTTAAGAAAACTCATTATACTGTCAAGAACATTATACACATAAGTATCTTACTGTTTTTTATTACAAATATAGGTACACTTAAGTACAAGTACTTAAATACTACTACTTAATTACCCTAATTTTACAGGAAAAGTTCAAAATTTGCAAAAAAAAAAACTCAATTGAGTTTCGAGGATTATGGCGATAAAACGTCGACTTCGATCTCGACAACCTTAGCCTTAGCTAGATTATAAAATGAAAACATACAAAAATAAAATGGAACTTTTCATATGGAACTTTTATTGTTTTTTTATTAATCATTTATATCGATGGGATATTTAATGTTGGAATGGTTGGCTCTTCTTTGGAAAATGTTGATGACCTTCCGATTTCAGCCAAAGTCCTCAATTTCGGCTCACCAGAATCACTTTCATAATTTGATTTTGACATGAGATGGTCATCATTTTGATTCTGATGATGATGCACATTCTCCTGCTTCTTTTTGTTATTTGATGAAATTGTTGACTTTGTTGCTGGAACGGTGGTTTTTATTGATGAATTTGTGGTTTTTCTATTAGGAGTTGGTGTAGATTTAGCCCTTACTTGTTGTGCTACAGCAGGTGTTGGTGTTGAATTATTAATTCTATTTCCTGGTGTTGACCTTTGACCATTTAAATTAGCACTTGCTGATGATGGTTTTCTATTTGATGGTGGTGGATTATATACAGAAAGTGGTGATGGTTTTTTATTATCCCCCCTTGAAGTTGAGAATGAATTTTCGCGTTTTCCTCCACCAATTGTTGTATTTCTGACCCTTTTTTCTTGTAGTGAATCTCTCCTGGAGAAACCATCAGATTTTGCTGATAATGGTGATTGTACTGGAATTACTGATGATGCTGATGATCCAGGTCTTGAAATCTCTGATGGATTTATAGATGAAGTTCTATTTCTGCCTGTAGCAGGTCTTGAAACTAATTTAGCTTTTTCGCTATTTGTTAAAAATTTTGTTGGTGGTGGTGGAGCAGATTTTTCAGGTTCTTTAGATGATGATCCTGCAGCATATCTTGTCCTACTTGCATTATTTTTATTTATTGAAGATTTTGACAGTCCTTGTGTACCTTGTGGTAGAGATATGGTCTCTCTAGTAGGTGTTCCAGGTTTACTATCATTCTGAATTGTTGAATTTCTAGACATTTTTGATCGATTTTTGACGACTGGAACTGGACTTTTGGGTGCTGCAGCTTGATCTTGACCTCCTATGCAATTTTGAACATTTTGTTGAGTTGAGGGATACACATTTTGTATGGGTTTCACCGAAGCCACCCTTTGATTTGATGGTTTACCACTTGTGGTTTTTTTATTAAGATTTAGGATACTTGAAGGACCATTGTCTGAAGGTGTTTTGGCCACTTTTTTAACTCCACTCTTGTCAAAACCAAGGAATGAAGATGAACAAATCTTTTTTCGACAATTGGCATCTAAATTCTCCCAATTTTTGGACAACATAGCTCGACCAGCATTCGCAATTAAGTATCTTTCAATCTCTTGTCTCAGCAATTTGAGAAAATCTACAAAAGTCTGAAAAAAAAACCAAAAAAATATCATTAATTTATGCCTTAAGACATCATCATAACAGGTCAGCAAAGAAAAGTTGCAGAAAAAAGTAGAAGTAATTCAAGATAAAGGTCAAGATAAAGGTCAAGATGCAGAAAAATAATAGATCAGTTTATGTTTAATTATAAAAAGCTAAAAAGTAACCTCAGACCACTGAACCTCATCAATTGTGTGGATCCCCAGTTCAATAAGTCGAATGAGGGCATTGTGACTTAAGCAGGCTTCATCTGGTTTCAATAGTAAAAGTCCCTGGGTCAAGGCCCCTTCGATCCTACTAATATTCCACGATTGACCCTTCCCAAATTGCAAAAATCTAAAATAAATGTCCAAAATTAGCATTTTTAGGCATTTTAATTAGGCACTAATTGTTAATGTTAATGTTACCTTTGACTGGTCAATATTTGGCTTAAATTTTCGCCAATATATTGGATGGCAGAATCGGATAGTTGGTTTACTATACTAAAGATGGGTTCGGTCCATCGAACACTAAAAAAGTCAAAAGGTCAAATTCAATTAAGTTCAGATTTCGTGCAGTACTGCTCATGATATTCTGGCAAGGGAACAGACCTTTCTGTAATCCCTGGACCTTGGTATACGAAAATTTTTTCAGAATATGAAATCTTACGAATTTCAAATCAAGGTTCAAAGGTTTTGGAAAATCTGTTTTCTTGTGGCTTGTGACCAAGAATTTTTGGAAATTTTGAAATTTTTGGAAATTTTTGGAAATTTTTACCTAGGCATAGTACTTAAAAGCTGATCACAACCCAGAACAATGTCCAAAACATTTTCTGGACTCAGGTGATTAACACTGTATCGAAGACATTTTTCAATAAATTCATCGCCCAGATTTGCAAAAGCCTTCGTGCTCCAGATCCGAACAAAATGTTTGCTAAAATTTCAAAAAAATATTAATTTTATATAAATTTCTTGCAAGATTGCAACGCTATGTAGTAAAGTACCAAATCCATTTTGTCATTTTTCTTTGTAAATCCTCCATACCATATGCTAAAGCAATATGGTAGCATTCTAGAACACCGGAAATGCAACCAGTACAAGGCTAAATGGAAAAATTACATGTACTTAATTTGCATAAAAAATAAAGGACATCATACCCTGTGGAAATTATGGCAATATTTGACTCGAATAGTTTGGCTTATATTTTCTCTCAGTCCTTCAAGTCCCAAAAGGTCAGTTATTGTTGCCTAAAAATTTATAATTAACAAGTATTCTAGGGACAAAATTAGGTATTTACGAGCTCAAGTAAGTCGATAGTGTCAGGTATCTCATTCGTTCCAGAGTAAATATGATGCATTGTAAAATAGACGACATTATAAGAGAACCTGGAGAAAAATTGGAAATCAAGTTACAATTTTGTATTATTTTGTAAAAATTGAGTTATTATTGGTACCTATCTAAACTAATTCGATTTCCGGCTCTTTCAACCCAATTTCCGCTTAAAATGGCCGCAAAATATTGTGATCTACTTGCTAATATGCATTTGTGTGCTTTCACAGTCCGGCCACCACTTACTGAAATATTTACATCTAAAAAATAGAAATTTTTTTATGTAGGTATTTCCTGAAATTTCAGATATCTAGGTCACTTAAAAAAAAGGGATTCTGATTTTGATTTGATCTAATAAAATTTTGCAAAAAATCATTTTATGAGATGAAATTTCAAAGTTTTTGAAAACTTAAAACTTAACCTAGTAAATAATGATACGTAAAAATTCCCCAAAAATACCCCAATTCGCAAAATTAGGTAGGTATTAGGTATTACAAAATACTATGTAGGTAAATGATTTTTAATTCATTTTTGAGTGAATTTTTGAAAAATTCTAACAAGGCCTAGTTATAGTTAATAAACTTTATAAAGGTTATAGTTATAAAGTAAATACCTAGGTAGATAAAAAAATTTATAGGTGGGTATCAGTATCAAGTATCCGTATCTCTAAAAAATCTAAAAATCGAATGGGAAATTGTCGTGCAATTACGAGTATTACCTACCTACTTGAACTTGTACTTTTATGCAATGCATCAAAATATAGCTAATATATCTTGTTTTTTCTAGGTATTAGTAATTTAATTAAGATCTGAAACTCTTATTTTGGGTTCCATTTTACTTGTAAATATATGGTTAAAATAAGATTTTTCAGAACTGAATAAATAATTAGACTTACTAATGGAATGGATAAGTATAAGAAATTAATAAAGTACTTTTACTAAGCTATACAAAGTAAATACTTACCCTATTTCCAAAATAAAAGTAAAATCTAAGCAATCCTATTTTTTAAATTTTGGGCAGAATGACCATTTTCTTGACATTTTTTTCGAAAATTACCTGTCGAAATTGATTCTTCAAACATTCTTAAAAGATCTTTCCCCAAATTCGCAAATCCTTTCGTCTCAAATCCTTAAAAAATCAAAATTTTAAATGCAAAATACTTGGAATTTTTTGAAATTTTTGAAGAATGGGACAGAATTTTCCATCGAGCTTAATAATTGACTATTGGCAAAAAATGACGAACTGTCAATGGGTGCCACATGTAAACTTGACCGATTGCTCATCTGAAGACAATTATTACCAGAACCTGAAGTACTGTCCATCGACTTGTCTAGACATTTCTCTGATTTCTCAGTCTCATTTTTCTCCGCCTGAATTTTATTCAGAGCTATTTTTCTAACTTGTGCTTTATTCTGGAGAAAAATCCCCGATTGAGTAAGTGAAGGTGCTGGACTACTTGCAAATCTTTTTTTTCTTAAATCAGTCGAATGATCAGAAGAACTACTTAAAACCATAGTATTTTTACCACCTGGTGGTGTGCCACTATTTTGACCTTCTTTTCTATCGAAATCGACAAACATTGAAAATATTTTCTTGTCAGCTGGTGGCAGTTGATCTGGCACCTTTTCGTCATTTCCTGTTGTGGGATCGATATTGACAAAAAATGCCAAAGAATTTGGATTAGATCCTTCTGATCTTCGACCTTCATTTCGCATCTGATCTTCAAGAGATAATGAATTCAAATCTATGACCCAGGATTCTGGAGGTTTTTGACCAAATAATCCAGTACTTAAGGTTGATTGTGATAGTAAATCGAGTCCAGCACCAGCACGACCACCTCGAACTCCATGGTTTAAATGATGTTGATGAAATATTTGCGGTTTTTCGATAATAAATGAATCGGACTTTTTAGTTTTGTCGAGGATTTGATTTATAAATTGTTCATGGTCATAGGCTGAGAATTGTATGGGGTCATGTGGGTTCAAATCTTCAAGAGAGTCGGCTGCTACTAGTGAGTCAATCTCATCTGAATTTTCCTTGGACATGGTATTAGTATGTCCATGTGGGTAACCATCTTGGTCATCTTGATCTTGGACAACTTCGGCACAAAAATCATCCAGAGTATTTTGAATAATATTTTCTGGATAAGATTTCGATTGTGGTACTCTGAATTTCATTAAAGATTTTTGAAATAATTGTTCTAATTCTGGTTCTTTTTCATTGGATGATTCAACCTCGTGTTTCTCATCAACATAGATAAATTCATCTTCATCATCGAGTCCGGCGGCATTAATGAAGTACTTGGGCTCTTCATCATCGTCATAAATATCCATGACATAGGGGTCATGGTCATGATCTTCGTCAGAAGTCGGTTCTTTCTCACCATCAAAACCATCTAAAAAAATATCAAAATTACTTTCAGCTATACGAAATTTACAAAGTAGAAAAGGACACGTTTGTTTTTGAAATTTAACATCCTTGTTCGCCTGAACCAGTTGAAATTTTTACTAAAATACCCAAACTGATATCCAAAAATGCCAAAATATTCTCAAAGAAATTTCCGGTTGCGACTTGTTTATTCGAAAACAGGCTGTCTTTTCAAAAACTTTTTCAAGATATCCTTAATCTACTCATACAAGTTTCATAGATTAGGTAAATTATGTGCAAAATGTTCAAAAAAATATGCATTAAATGTAGTTTAACAATAGGCTACTAGCCCAAAATTTCAAAATTTTGCTTGCTATCAACATAATTATAGCATAGTTGTGTTATTTTCGATTTTAGGTAGTTAAAATTTTTTTTTAATTTGAACTTTTGAATACCTAATTTGAACATTAAAAGTTCATATAGCGAAATGACTATTTTGAAAACATAATTTTGGTCATTTTAGTATGTATTGGGATGTTTTGGTACCTTGTTCATCGTCCAGTAGATTCCCATTGCCATCAAAAGACACTGTCATTCTATCAGGATCTGGTGGTGGTTTTTGAATTTGACGAATTTGCTGATTTTGTTCTTGTAATTCTTCCCTTTCCTTAAGCCTCAAAAACCTCTCAGCTAAATCTACAAAGGACTTGTCACAATCTGGATCATTTTCAAAGTCAAGTTCTTGACTTTGACCTCTACTGGAATGACCTTTTTTACTATTACTACTACTACTACACCCAGCCCCACTAATCTTATCTACCTTATTCTTATCTTTGGAATTCGATTTCGATTGTAAATTGAGGTCACCATCACCTACACTTTTTTGATTACGGACTGTAAATAATTTCTGTCCCTCTCTATTACTACTACTAGTACTTTGAGCCCCAGTCCTTTTTGATGATGAACTTGATTGGGACATTTTTGAACTTAATTTTTACAAAAAATTATAATAAAAAAAAATCGGTGGAATTTGAAAGATTTCAGGACATTTCGTCCTATTTCTATCGATTTACTAAAGTTACATAGTAGTACTATTGATACTACGAGGTTTTCTTGAAATTAGTCATCATCCCCTATACTATAGTGTATACTTATATGCTGATATTGATCGCAAAAATTTCAAGTTTCAAGTCCGACTCCGAAAATCCGAAAAGTACACTCTACCCGCATTTGGGTATAATTCCGAATTTTGGAATTTTTGGCATGCGCTTGTATTTCCCCTACTCGAAATAATAAACCGGTAAAAAGGATATTCATAGGATTTCGTTTTGTAGGTAGTAGGTAGTAATATTTTTTTGGGTAAATAAATAAACATTTTGAGATTTAACGACCAGTAATATATGTATGGTGTTTATTCCTATTTTAAAGGATTATCGAGTATTTTCTTTAGAATAAAGTTAAGTAGTTACCTACATACCAAGATTATAAATATTTGTATTTGTAAGTCTCATTTGAATTTGAATATTTGAGAATTTTTCGAGAATAAAATACTCTGAGAAATCCCATTGAAATACATTTACGAGTATTACTGTACTGATCCTGCTGAGTCAAATGTTGAAAGGTCAAACACAAAATACCTTTCAAATGTTGAAAGGTCAAAATTTTGAAAAAATTTGTAAATTGAACAAAATTCGAGAAAAATTGCTTTATAAAGTAATTACATTTATACTAGGTAAGAAGGGTACTAAATATTAGTTCATAGTAAATCTTTCATATTTTTTGGATCGTAAAAAAAATTTCTTAAAATCTTTTCAAGATTTTGTATGTAGGTACTTATATTTACCCAAGTCATTTTATTAACTCAATTAATGGTAGTATAATTTGATACTAAATGTACCTACCTAATTTACAAATTATATCAAAAATGTATGCAATATCATTCACATATTTGCATGTATGTATAAGCATAAATTTTAAAAGGTATTCTAAAGGTATAAGGTATTCTTATTAAAATACTGGTATTCTTATAGTACAGATAGTAGGATAGTTGTAGGTCCTGAATCACATTTAGTTATTTTAGTTATTTTAGTTATTTTAGTTATTTTAGTTATTTTAGTTATTTTAGTTATTTTAGTTATTTTTGTAGGTTTCTAATAGAAAAACTTAAGTTGTAGTAGAGTGAAATATTTTGAGTCTTTTTGAACCCCCATGATCAACATAGTCAACTTTCAAAATTTCGATGCAAAGTTTATCATTTGAGTCCAAAAGTTCCAGGAAATCAGGCGATGAAGAGACCTCTCCTTTATTTCTAAAAATTCAAAAAAAAATCAATTTTAAAGCTTTTTGAATTTTGTCTAAAATTTGAATGATTTAGAGACCCATATCGTTTAAGTACGAGTATACGAGTATATAATTTCTTACGCGATAATGTAAGCAATAGCTTTCGACTTGACCAGACTTGTACCTTCGGAATCAGAAAATTTCAATATCTAGAAAAGAGTTAAATTTTTTTAGAAAATTTCTTTAAAATCATAATTAGGTTGGTTCAGAGTTCATCTGACCTCAAGGTCAACTAAAAATGTACAAATTGATAATTTCTAAAAATTCAAATTACCTTGATGCAATTGTCTACCTTGAGTAATTTCACAAGGAAATTCTCAGAATCATTCTGTAGATCTTTCAATCCAAATTTTTTGCCAATTTGGTACAGTTCCTTGACATTGTCCTCGACTATTTCAGTTTTTCCAGAGTAAGTATGCTCGAGCATGCTTTTCACAATTTCTTGAGCAAATCCTTCAATTTGGATTATTGAACTTCCATTTGATTTGAAATAGTCCATAAAGTACTTACTTCTCCCTAAAATGTCAGAAAAAATCGAAATATGTATGAGTTTTTTTAGACCTAGAGTTATATCAATTTTTTAAAGGATAATAATTACCTGCTAAAATAGCTTTATGTACTTTAATTACTTCCGATCCAAAAGCCGATCCAAATTCAATTTCAGCATCAGAAAAATCGCAAGATTTTAAAAGTGATCCAAAATCAGCATTAAATTTTCCAAGACTTTCTTCAGTTTCATTTTTGGGGACCAGATTTATAGAATTCGCCAAAACTATAGAGCTACTAGCTGACGTTCCATCAGAAGTGGAATTCTAACAAAATTTGCATAAAAAAATTACAAAAAATTGTTACAACTATTTACATACTGATATTCAGATTTGAAAATATCATAGGGTTTAATTTAGCGTAATCGAAAATCTTTTGTTAATTTCCAGTTTTTCGAGATTTTGTTTCAAAATCTCATAAAAATTTCATTTTAAACCTTGCAAAGTCATTTTTGAGCCGAGCTGGCAAATTCCAAATTCTGCAGGAAATGTTTTGGAAATTTTGACACCCTGTTTTCGAATGAACCAAAGGTTATTTGGACCTGGTATTTTATTTCTATATCTAAAGATTGACAAAAAATTCTTTAACTAATTTCAGCACAAAATAAGAACAGATTCATTCGAAACCAGGCTGTTCAAATTTCAAAAAGGTGATCGAACTATTCCGAATCTGCTTACGAGAAATTTTGAGTTTGTGTAAAAAAAATTTTCAATAAAATTGTTAAATTTTACCTTTTTTCTCATATACTCAGCTGGATCCATCAGCCAACGACGATAATCATCGCTTTGTTCAGGCTTTAACAGACTTAAAAACGACATTTTTTGACTCAACTCGAATTTTTCAAGTTTAGTTTGAAATATCACCGAGTAAAAGGTAGGGTACTATTATAAATAAGTCCAATATCAAAATCAAATTGATCTCAGAATCATGGTTACAAATACAAATGGCAAATCCTTAGATTAAACTAAAAAAATATTTTGGTATTTTCACACAAGGTTTTTAGTAAATAAACAAGTAGGTACCCTACATATTATGCAAAATATGAGCCTTAATTTGAACTAGGTTTTGAGTTTTGAGTATCTTAAATTTAAAACTGAAAAGAAACCAGAATCCAGTAGAGGATCATTCATATTTTATAAAACTATACATTTAGGTAATTTAGCTACAGAGAGTAGACAGTCAGGGGGATAATGATTTTATTACAATAATCATTTCTAACTTTATAAAACGAAGTTTGCGTTGAATACACAGAACAAAATACATAAATTAATTTTATAATTTTAGGGTTTTTGATATACATAAAGTAATAATATACCCTACTATTACTTCAACTTAATTTCTAGAGTGAAATATTTTGAGTCTTTTGAATTCCCCTTGACCAACGTAATCAGCTTTCAGTATTTCTGTATAAAGTAGAGTGTTTGAGTCCAAAAGTTCTTTAAAATCTGGTGATGAAGAGACCTCGTACCTATTTCTGAAAAATTTTAAAATATTTAGCTTCTAAAAGTAGGTAGGGTATTCATTTTATTACAGATTTTAGGTTATATATAGATATAAGTACAAATGCTCATTTCTTACCTGATAATGTATTCTATACATTTTGATTTGACTCGACTTGCACTCTCAGAATCAGCAAATAGCAAAATCTACAAAAAGTCAAATTTTTTTATTAGAAAATTTCTTTCAAAAAATGTCAATTTGCTTATTTGTAATCTGTAAATTCAAGCTCTAATTGGGAGTATAATTACCTTTATACAGTTGTCAACCTCGAGTAATTTCACAAGGAAATTCTCACAATCATTCTGTAGATCTTTCAATCCAAATTTTTTGCCAATTTGGTACAGTTCCTTGACATTTCTTTTGAATAATCTTGAACTTGAATTTTTGAGCTCTCATTAGATTCGAAATATTCCATAAAGTATTCACTTTTGACTAAAATGTCAAAAAATTCATAAATATCAATCATCTATCGTAGATCGATTTATTTAAAACTGGGATAAATTATAGAGAAAGTTATTCAAACTATTTGGAAAAAGTAACTCAAAAGTTGAGTTTTTTTAGACCTAGAGTTATGAAATTTTCCATTTTTTAAAGATAATACCTGACAAAATAGCTCTATGAACTTTTATGATTTCCGATCCAACTTCAATTTCAGCATCAGAAAAATCACCAGACTTCCAAAGTGATGTAAAATCAGCATGAAATTTTCCAAAATTTTCTTCAGATTCATTTTTGGAAACCAAATTCTCGTGTTTGATGTCTTTGCATCCTAACCAAATTTTACAATGGATAGTAATTTGATCGTTTTCAACCAGATTTGGAGCTTTACAAATTTTGTCAAAATCACCACCAAATCGAAAATCAAAAGTTTTAGTCTCTATAAATTGTATCAATTCCCCTGTAAATGTTCAAGTTCAAGTACACATTAATTTAAAAATAATACAAAGTAATATATAGGGTACCTACCATTAAATTTTAAGCCAATTTCGCAAGTTGCTTCAACAAAAGGATTTTGAGGATTTGGCTCCGAAGAATTAGACAAATTCATGTGAATTGAAATCACAGCTTGATCTTGAGGATATTTCCGAGTCAAAATCATGCCCCTAAAATAAATTTTTGGATTGATAACAGTTGAACGAATGGATTTCAGTTCTGAAAACTCAAATTTTGGCCTAAGATTATGACCTACTAGTGTTATGAATTCATTTCAAGCCAAAACTAGGATTTCAAATAGTACATATTGGTAATTACCATTTATACTTTGATACTCCATCGCCATCAAATTTCGGAGAATGAATACTGAAATTTCTATCAGGGTTGGCCAAAAATTTGTTGAATTCTTCGATTGTCCAATCATAAGCAATACTATGGTACTTTTCACTCTAGATTAGATACATAATTTTTTGAATTGTAAAATTGAGTCTATTTACATACATACATAAGTATGTATGTAGGTATAAGCAAGGTATATTAAAACTTACACGAGTTTGAAGATTTGTAGAATTCGATGTTCCAGCAGAAATGGAGTTCTGACAAAATTTCAAAATATTTTTTTTTTAAATTACAAAAAATTGGGCAAAAATAATCATTTTACAATTTGACAAAAAAAATTTGTAGTTTAATGGTACATACTTGTGCATCTTGAGAAGCCGGCTGCGATTGTTGTATATTTTCATTATCATCTGTATATCTTCTAAAAGCTTCATTTAGAAGCTGGATAATAAAAATTTTTAAAGTTGTCATTTATTAGAGAAAATTAACACAATTTCAAATGCTGATTTATCAAGCACATAAAAAAGATATTTATTTACTCTAAAAGCCTCAGCATTTCGTTGTATAAAAGTATCCGTCGTATCCGTACTCGTAACGTTCTGAAAAAGTTACAAAATTTTTTATATTTGATAGATTGGGGTAAAATGGTTCCTTCCATAAAAAAATGATCTGTATTATTATACCAATCTAAAATTTACCTTTACAAAAAGTTGCAAAATTGATGATTTATGAATAATAATGGTACTTACATAAACATTTCCACCATTAGTAGTACTACTACTAGGATTATTGCCATTATTTGAGATTATTTTATTTGAAATTTAAGTCCTAACTTTGAATTGTAAAATTGAGTCTATTTGCATATAGGTAGGTATGTATATGTACGTATAAGCAAGGTATGTTAAGACTTACACGAGTTTGAAGATTTGTAGAATTAGAAGCCGTTCCAGAAGCCAATTCTGGTTCTGGATTGATTTCTTGTGGTTGTGGCACCAACTCCTCTGCTGGACGGACATGATGACACCTGCACGGACAATTCGGACATGAGCAACAAGATATTGAAAATCGTGGTCGAGACATTTACCTAATTATTTATCTGATCTAAACCTTTAAAATTGATACTTGTACCATATGGTATTTGCGGTTTTTTGATACTAAATGAGTCGGACTTTTGGGTTTTGTCGAGGATTTGATTTATAAATTGTTTATGGCCATAGGCTGAGAATTGTATGGGGTGTCATGTGAGGTCAAAGCAAGTAAATTAGATACTATAGTTTCTTGTTCTATTGATTAATAGAATAGTTAGAAAAAATTTTGAATTTCGAAAGAATATCTGTAGCTATGAATATTTTAAATTGTCCGTTCAATACCTAATTGATTTGATTGTGTCCAATTTTTGAATTTCAAAACATCAAACCAATTTTTACAATAATTGATGCATGGTCGAGCGTTACAAGTCAAGTGATTGAAAATTGAAAATGAGCTCAAATCAAATTGAAACTCCAAAATTGCCGGTATACCTTACCTATTATGCAAATCAACTTTAGAATATAATTTAGGATTCATGCTAATTATATTATATATGAATATTATTTAGTTGGAGATAATTGGGGTGATTTTGTCTAATTATGATGAGGATTGTGCACTTGAAGAAATGAAAAAATGTCGGTTGATTTCACCCAGATGGTACAAAGGTGTTCAAGATCTTTTTCGAGATGAGTTTTCAGAAAAATTCCAAAGTCATTTCGATGGGTCTCAACAATCATTTGCTTTATCAAGATCTTTTGGCTTCAATATTTTTGGATTTTACAGATTGAACTTTCCAACATTGAAGATCTCCAATAGTGAAT
>JAQIXA010003506.1:0-13893 GCA_034699045.1 Nanhermannia cf. coronata Gr-Ori-00579
TGTAAAAATATTTAAGTTTTTCAAATCCTGTCTGCCTCTAGAGGTAGAGGGCCAGGATACTACTCTTAAATTGAATTGAATAGCAAATAATAACGTTTGACAAAAAATAGCGTCTCTCTCGAACTCGAATCTTTTAATAAAAATGTTTTATTTATATGACATAATTAGCTTAAAAATTAAAGTTTACAAAATATTTCAAGTTTGTATAAAAATATTTATGTAAGTATATGTATGTAGATAGGTAACTTACAATTAGACAGATAGATAAAAAAATAAATTCCCATTTGACCGGAAAGTGACCCAAAGAAAATATATTTCAGAATTGATAGATGTAGAAAATGAGTTAAATGGCTTTCATATCGTTTATAATGTGAAATGTGGCTTAATATTTTTATTTTATTAAAAAATTACAAATTATCTTAGAAGGAAAATGCAGTCTTTGTAGAACTTGGCCTATATCTTCTCATAATTATAATTTTTATAATTTTAATCTCGTTTCTTTTCATGTAAAAGACTTTTGGTCACACCACCAATTTCCGAAAATTTGACCTCGTTGTTTTTACTGTTGTTGTTGTTGGTATTGTAGTGTTTCAATTGTTTAGTGGTTAAAATCCCTAGTGGTTTCAGTTTGTTGATTTTCCTTTGGAATAGCTGGACAAGAGGTTTGATAAGTAATTTCTGGATTATTTTGAAAATTATAAAAAATAAAAGTATGGAAATGGTGGAGAGGAATGCGATGGTGTCCAAGCAAAAGTACTGGACAAAGTTCAAATGTCTTGAACTCAGTTTGAGGTGTTCAGCACCCTTATGTCGGATCATATACTCGAGAAATTCAATCACCTACATAGACATAGAAGTTTCAAATCATTTTTTAGATTTTTTTTTGTAAAAAATACTAAAAATTTTTGCAAAAATTAAACTAATTTAGAATACCCTTTCAAGGGGTGTTTCCTTCACATCTCTCATAAGGGTTGATAATTTAATAATGTTCTTTTTGTATTGAGGATTTGTCAAAACTTCATTTAAACTTTGGTAGATTTCATCTGAAGTTGTGTTCTCTTTACTGAAACCAACTGCGATTCCTTTAAATATTTTGAGAAATTTTTGTTAGTTTAGTTTGCCTAATTAACAATGGAATTTTTCGATTGATTGATTGTAGGTCACCTTTTTCTTTCATTTTAACGAGAACATCTCCTTGATCTATAAATATGGGCATTCCTACCATTGGAACTCCATAATATATGGCTTCCATAACCTGGAAAAAAAAACCATTTAAATTACTTTTCATATTTTAAGATTTATTTAGTTAGAAGAGTCTCAAAAAGTTACCCCATGGAGTCCACAATGTGTTAGAAATACTTTGGTTTTTGGATGTGCTAAAAAAGAAATTAGTCAAATATTATAGCTTAGGTAGATGGGCAGATATTTTTACCTAGTATATCTTGTTGTGGTATCCAGTCGAGAACTTTGACATTTGATGGTATGAAATCAAGTGGGCCATTAAATTTGACTAGGACCCTTTGGGGTAAAAGACTGAAGGCTTCCATGAATGCATTGACTAGAGATTTTGGAACCACCTATAATGCACAAACAATATTATATTATGGATTTAAATTAATATCATAAATTATTATCAGTATCAAATATACAGGATCTTCTAGAATAAGATTGAGAAAATGTTTAATAATTAAAAGTATAGAACAGATCGGATTTTTGAACGAGTGAAATAATTGAAAGGAAATTTAACGGAGATCACGAATCTGAAAACTTTTTCATGCTAAGATTACAAAAGTTATAGGCTAATGACTTTTTTCATGGGAGAAAAATTAAAAATAATTGAAATATGCCCAAATTTCAATTCTTTTACGAGATGTCAAGATTTACGGTTTCTGAGCACTATCAAGCATGGGCATCGTATTTTTTTGGAGTACTTTTGGCCTTTTTCAAGTATTTTCAATTTTTCTCCGGAAAAAGTCTTGAGTTATTGACCTATAACTTGTTAATCTTAGAATGGAAATGTTTTCAGATTTGTGATCTTCGTTTTTTCCTTTCAATTTGATATCTCCATATTAAAGTCTATTATTGTCTATATTAAAGAAGCCTCAATATTTTCGCCATCTCATTCTGTTCGACCCTGTAGAAAGATAGCTAATAGAAAACCTTTGGGTTAAAAATGAATCCCATGGTAAAAAGGATGACACCATCATCACCCGACCCTTCCATCCATTCTTCTAATTCCTATTAATAAATCAATTATTAAAATAAGTTTAAAATAAAATTGGTTTTATAAATGGGACCTTTGGCAATGGTTTGGGCTTTCTAATTTGCATACCACCAACCTAATAAGATAATAAATTTGCATAATTTAGTTATTATTATTCTACAAGTTAAGTAGTGTTTAGTTAATAACATTAATGAATGTAGGTGGTAGTAGTCTTGGGTAGTCGAGTGAGTAGTCCGTGTTAATGAGCATCCCATTGATGTTCTTGATGAGCTGGTAAGGGTGTGGAGTGTTGGGTAGATGGCGTTGAACAGCCATGTGTATAATGGTACAGTGAACCCACATGATCACGTGACTCGCGAGCTTCATGAGGGTGTTGTAACTCCTCTGGACGAAATTCATTTCATCACCCAATTTGGACAAAAACATGGGCACATGTGACGAGGGGAGAAATGCAGTCGTGTAGTCAGCTTCACCTGAAGCGAATGGAAAAGCCCAATAACCAACTAGAAAAAAAAAAAAAATGAACATTTTTTATAAAAAATGAACATTTATCTAACTCCCTATTATATTGTAAGTTTAGTTAGGTAGTTGTTGTAGTTAGGTTATATTTAGAGCCCTAAAAGGCAGGTTTGAGGCGCTTATTTTTAGTGAGCCGGATGATACTAATATATCTGCTTTAGGCTTTAAGTCAAATTAATTAAGGTAAGCGCCCTCTTTTCTCCCTTTTGTGCCTTTTTTAAACCTTTTTGGATATTTTACTAAAAAAGAAAGCCTTTTTTTATGAGTTTTTTTCGATTTTGTAAAAAAGTCTCAATTTTAAAAATATAGTTTCAAAAATGGCGATTTTGGTTAAATTTTTTTTGATATTGATTCATTAAAAATGGCAATAAAATCTTTTTTTGCATTTTAAGTGCCTTTTTTGTCCTCGCTCTGGATTAGTATTAGTAGTTAGTAAAAAATGACCTGTCGGAATTTGTAAATGGTGAAGAAGTGCGAGTCCACACTCATTGTACAAAATGTCGATGATGGCGATGTCAAAGTGAGCTTCCTCGAGTTCTCGACCAAGTTTTTGATTTCCAAGAAGTGAATCACAGTGAGCTCCCATGAGGGGAAATGCTCTGTAAGCCTCTACTACAGACTTGATCGAAAGACCAGAATTCCACAGTATGTCAAATGGCACCTATACAGATATAAGCAGTCACAATATTCAAAGGTCTAAAAAATATGTTAAATTTTTTTTTGGGTTTTGTACCTCAAAAGCAGCTCTTTTCTCTTTGGTCAAGTATGCATACTGACCATGACTATTGTCCATGGCCAAAGTCTTTGTGGTGATATTTGAACTTCCAGTGGCTGGAAAAACATGAGAATCCTTCCATCTCACTATATGCACACTATGGCCCTACATTTTACAATTAAAAACAGAATACATAATATTACATAGGTTTGTTTTGTCAGAAAATTCCTTATTAAATTATAAAATCAATGATTCTACACTAATACTAATATAGTTATAGCTAACATACAGGCTTCGGAAAAAATATCTTTAGTATTATAAAGAAAATGTAGTTATAAGTCAAAATCTCGTGTTTTTGAAAAAAATTCAAGAATTTTTTGGCGTTTAGAGACGTTTTTAGCATTTTTTGATAAATACATACATACCTACCTAAGTTTAAGTTACCTACTGTATTAGGTAACCTACTATAGGTTTTAATTTTAATGATCTTTAAATTTTAGACGATTTTTTCAAATTTTTTTATATTCTTATACACTACCCTACTTTTATCAAAATTATATCAATTTTTTTAAAATTTTACCTAGACCAAAAGATCACTTTCTCAACTTTCTCTCTGTCGTTTTTATTTTCAAAAAGCTAAGAATATTTCTAAAGATCAATGTCATTTAAGTATTTTAACTAGATATTTGTAAGAAATTTTTGAAAAACAAAATTTTTTAAATGTCCATTTTCATTGATTATACCTACGAGTCTACGAGTATTTGATAGAGAATTTTTTGAGATTTTTTTTCCGAAGCCTGTTTATAATCACAATCACCTACCCTTGCTGATAAAGATTCTGCGACTGAGCTCAAAGTGAGTACATGTGATCCAGAGTATAGTGGATGAAGTATCAGAACTCTGGCTGACCAAACTGGACTAAAATTAACCAAAATGGCTAAAAGTTGACATAAAATGGATCTTGACATTCTCCTTTCAAAATTATCATTCGCTAGTTCCAATTATAAATAATATCCTCTCTTGTATATTTTTGCTTCCTGATTCCTGAGTCCTGAGCAGTTGATGATTGAGGATTAGAAATCTATGCAAATAAGTTGAAAAAAAATATAAGATTTAGATACCTACATGTAATAGCCAATAATTAAAATAATAATGTGGTCATTATTCATTATCTTTGTATAAATTACCTACATATAGCAGAGTAGTATTATTAGATTAGCATTTATATTAGAGACTAGTACAAGCTAGAACAAGCAGGTACATTAAAAGCAATAGGTATAATGTATAGTTATATAGTTAGTTAATAAAAATGAGTAAAAATATTTTTGTGTTTTTAAACTCTCACTTTCAGATCACTAACACTTTCTATACTATACCTATACATATACATATATTATACATCCAATATTTTTGCTTCAGAGAACATAGGTAGATACTTGCAATTTTACAATAATAGTGCTAATACTTGAGACAGTTATTTTATTACTATCTTATACCTACTTTTTAACCCTTTTTTATAAATAACTTTTTTCCGTCTTGTATTAAAACAGTTACCTATCTTATCTCTCTATAAAGTACCTTTTTTATTAAAATTCTCAAAAAATTGCAATATATTTTAGCTAGCAGACATGCAGGGTTAAAGGTTAGAAGGATACTTTAAATTTTCAAAAGTTTTCCTAAATGAAATTTTCATTGGCATAATAAATGTAAGAAAACCTCCTTTTAAAAATATTTTTAGAAATTGAGGAAATACTTTATAGAGGAATTATACACCTAGTGTATGTATTTTACTATTAATAAGTTAATTTATAAATCTAAATAATAAGCTCCTCAACTCAATATGATCTCAGATCTGAACAGTAGGTACCTAGTAAAGTTAAAAATATTTTCTTATTATAAGAGCCTGACCCAGGACTATGCGATGCATGACAAACTTGTAATAGATCTTTCTGCTCTATAGACAACATATACTATTATTAATACGATACGAGTAGACTTCTCTATAAAAAAGTATCCGCAAATGATTTTTAATCATTGCTTACAACTATTGCTATACCTATATACAGATATATTAGTCATGTAATCTGCTTGTGCGAGTACTTGTATTACCTGCCTTGTTATATTTTTTAACTTGCAATTTTCAAAACCTATTATTACTTTACTATCATAAGGATAAGTAGGTACTGTACTATACTAGTGAATTGTAAATTGAGTTTGCCTGAGGGTTGTTTGGGGCAATATTAAATTTATTTGATAATAATAATAATAAGATTTCCTCTATATACTCTAGCTAGACTCGAAGTAAAAAAGTAAAAACTTGTTCTGCATCCTCATTCAACTGTAAATTTAAAGTATAATAATATGTAATAGTAGCCTATATTATAGTTATTTATTAGTATTTATTTCCTTCCGCATGTTAACCACTATTTTTATTTATTTCATAATAGGTAATAGGTAATAGGTATTCTTAAATTAAATTAAATTAATGTTAAATAATGAATGATACTTTTAAATTGGTTTACTTTACTACTCTAAATGTTCATTTAATTACCCTAATACTAATATTACTACCTACCCTACTTTTCTATGATCAATATTTATTTATCAATGATCATGATCAATGTAAAAAAATTCAGAATTTTAATTCTAAAATTCTATAAAATAATAGACTCAGCTCTACTAATACTGAATACTGATAGATAGATCACTTTCAATTTCAATTTCAATTAAAAAATATAATATAGAATACTTATTCATAAAACACCTAATAAAGTATAAATAAGTAGCTTATCAAAACTCAAATTTGATATCCAATAAAAAACTTACCACTTCATTTTATAGGCTCAGAAAACTGATGATGACTTTAAAATTGGTAACCCACTGTACTATTATAGTTATTTTTCTGTATAGCGATATAGGTAGATGCGATTAAAAAACAAACAAAAAAACCAAAACTTATAACTTGTAGTAATAACTGGGCTTATTTTTGAGAAAATGACAAAAATTATACTATAATCTACAACTCGTCCAATTAATGGCTAATATTTAGCACTACACTTACACATGTCATATAATATATCCCAGCAGTAGTACTTGACACTTATTGAGGATGATTTTAGTCGAAAATTTGAACATTTTCTTGATTTTAAGGAATTTATAACTTACTATCCTATCCTATAAGTATAAGGTAAATAAGTAAAGTACTTACGTCTGTCTAATTGACTATTGGGTTTTAATTTTTACTTTTTAAGTCATTTTGAGACACTTTACACTGATCTGAATCTGACACTTGTGTTCTCACTAACTATATAGTTTTAGTTTCGATTAGGATTTTTGATTATGTATTACATACAAAATAAAATATATTGCTAGTTAGTGGTAGTTTGTATGTATAGGGTTATAAATAGTTTTGACTTTTAAGTTGATTGTTGTAGTTGGACTGATGAAATGGGAATGTGAGTAGTAGAGTAGGTATATGCAGTGTAAATTGTTGAGTTGAGCAGGATCTTTCAATTTTAATTTTTTGAGTGAAAGTCTCTAATAGGTACATTACTATGTATTGTATACCTATACCTACCTATTTAATGTGAATGTGTACATAGCATTCTTTTGGGATTTTTTATATCCTTATCTTATACATATACATATGTAGTTGAGTATAAGGTACTTACTTACTTTACTGCATATTATCTGGTAGTTAATTATTATTAGAGATAGATAGATAGATAGATATTTATGAGAATGAAATCTGTAAGATTACTTACTTATAGGATTTACAATCTAATACATACCTTTACCTACCTATTGATTTTGAGTATCCTACTATACGAGTAGGCTTATTCCTGTGTGGTAACAATTCTTGATGGCTTTTCCAACTCACTCCTCAATCTCAATTGACAATTTTGTTGTTGTTGTTGTAAAAAAGCAAATATATGTAATTTAATTACCTACCTATACTTATATCGATATTGATCTCAATTTTATTATCCTCCTCGTGTCAACTATCTACATACACTTATACTTTATGTACTTAAAACACGCATTTAGTCCAACTTTCATCAAACTTTTAACTTCAATTAATCACATATTATCATCTTACTTTTTATATTATTTTAGCCTAAAAGTACCTTTAGGTATTTAGATACTTTAGATGTATCCATAATCGAAATTTTATTAGCATCATTATTGAAAATTTTGTGATAGCTACTGTCGATTGAGATTCCAAATTCTTAATAAAGATAAAATTTTGGTAAAATTTTGCAAAAAAAAAGTCCAAAATTTTTATTTTTGTAGAATCATTTTGTGGCTAATTAAGTGATAGAAAACTAATCTTAATACCTAACCTAAGTGTTTTAAGTAGGGTTATTTATAATTTTATCCTACCTAAAATATTTCAAGTTTTTTTAAAAACGAGCTGAATTTCCCCTTTTCCTACATCATTCATATACCTATACTGTATACCTATACATACTCTGCAGTATTTGCCATTAAATTCTTGCTAACTTTTGCTTAGATATAGTAGAGTGATAAAAAGAATTTTTTTTGTCAACTTGATCTAGATTCTAAATACTTGAATCACAATTAATAATTAAAATTGTAACTCTTAACTTCAGCAGAGGCTCTATTCTCTTTTTAAGTACTGATAGGTAGTTGATCAAGAAATTTATCAAGAAATGTACCTACTTTAAGTATACTTTTATGTATAAAAAATATATTAAAAATAAGAGATTCTTGATTGTGTTTGTATGTAGATTTGAATCAATTAAGGGAGAGTTTTGACCTAATTTTTTCTTAATAGATTCTGTACCTACCTAACCTATATAATACCAGGCAGTATAGTACCTTATAATACCAGCTAATGTTTTAAGATACTTGAGGATTTCTTATTCTTTCTTGTCTTTTTTCTGATCTGAATCTGATCAGAAGATTGGAAGTTTAACCACCATTAAAAAAGACATAATTATTTTATTTTATTTTCTCTAAAAATACATTACAACCATTATTTTATAATAAAACTATCTGTATATATATAGGTAGTATGTATGTTATGTATGTGTGTAAACGAAAAATTTGTCAAAAAGGGATTTTGCATTTAGAATACCTATAAAGGCATACCTACTACTAGGTATACTAGGTATCATTCATAGAATAGAATAGAATAGAATAGAATAGAATAGAATAGATACTACACTTTTAAAGATTAGTTTTACAAAAGTAGGAAAGTGTTTTTATGGTTTGTGATTTTTAGAATAATAATGCTTTAAATATACAACATATCTAGGTATAAGGATATATACTATACTACTATATAGGTAGGTACTTTATTTAAGTTGAAGAGTTTTTTTTTTGAGTTCATTTGAATTCTATGCAATTTTACTTAAAGATATAGGTTAGGTGGTATGTATTAGGTAGGTAGGTATATAGCTTATACAATAAAGAGTAAAGCTAAAAATGTAATTTGCACATTAATAAAAAAAAAAATGTGTAAAATAAGGTCTCTATACTTAGCAGGTAAAAAAGTCTTGTCCTAGAAAATTATTCACATTTCAGTTTAGTAGTCTATCTATACATATATAGGTAGGTATTGGTATATAATAGAAAAGAATTAGCAAGACCTACAAACATACACTTTGGTATTTTATTATACTTGAGAGTTGAATGCAAAAAATAGAAAAAACAGCCTACATTTACATTTTACATTTTATATTTTTGTTTTTGTTTGAACATCTTTGAATAGTTTTATAGATTTGTTCAAATGCTTATGAATCTGAATAGTAGGTTAAGGTATAGGATTTAGATAGGTTGTGGTAAATATCGGATAGCTCTTAAAATACAATAAAAAACCATTAGAAAAGCTGGATTTTTTGATATTTTTATGATTGATTATGAACTTTTTAGGTTGGTAATAATTTCAAATTAATAAATTATCAGGTATAAATATTTATTTAACTTTTTCAATGGTTATATGTAAAGGAATAATAAGTAGAAAATTTCTGAAAATCTCAAGTTGGGTTTTTTAAGTGATACTTGATTGTGCTGTGTGTGAAGTGATTCGACTAAAAATTAAATTTAGCTTGCTTATGGCTAATATTAAGTTAAGTTAAGTTAAGTTAAGTTAAGTTACCAGTAATTTATTATTTTATTTTATTTTACTATGTCTATAAATAAAATACTACTATTGCTAACTGCTAATACTTTGCTTATGTAGTGTAAAAAATTGTAGTGACAAATTGTTTTATTTATTGATGATTTATTTGAGGCATAATATTATGTATGTATCGGTAATAGGTATCAGATTGCAAAGTTGGCAAAGATGCATAACTGATAGATATACGAGTATGTACTTATATAGTTAGTTAGTTACCTTCGTAGATTATGAAAATGAAAGTTTTTTTTAGCCATTGAATCTTTAATTATTTTTTTAACTACTTACTTACTTATAAATTTATTTATAGATATCAAAAGAATCGAATAAGAATTATTTCGATATTTAAATACACTTATTACACAGTACTACACAGTACTACACAGTAGGTACACGTACACTTTGCATCATAATCATAAGCATAAGGTAATAGGTAATAGGATAGTATACGCAATATTTGTTGGTGATTTAGGTGTGCGTTCACAAAAAAAAATGTCCATCAATTGTTCTTCATTTGACCTCGTTCGTTCTTCGACTGCCTTATGCTTGAAAAACAATTCGATTTTTTAAAATCGAGATTCTTCTATTAATAACTTGAACATTATACTTGTATAGGTAGGTAGGTAGGTAAAGTCGAATTCCTCTATAAACTTACTAGTGGGTGAATAAAAAAGTTTTAATTGCTGAGCCCATGTGGCCTTTTGTATAAAAAATAAATATACACCTATTAATAGTAATTCACTAGAACTACAATGCACCACATGACCCTTTCCTGCCATTTATCCATGACCTCCAGCAAGGCATCTTTTGGAGCACTGTAAAAATGCTCAAAAACTGCCTGTTCCACTGCCTGTTCTACATTTTTATTTGAATTTCCCGCTCTGTTTGTACCATTTCTTGAGAAGACTAAAGAGTATACAAGTAGGTATTTGATAAAAAATAAACTGAGTATTTCGTAAAAGTTAGCAAACCATTCCTTATCTACCCTTTTTATACAACTTTGAAAAAAATATGGTTAGGATACAAAGAAATTACATACCTATAGGTAGGTTAGTAGGTTGATAAATTTAGAATCAATCTGAAACAGTCCATAAAGAAAAAAAGATTATTCTTCCGGTCAAATCAATAGTAGAATGTAAGGAAACTGTGTACCGTCAATTGACCCTTTGAACTTTGACCTTTGGGACTGACGGTTATCCTCCCATAAGAGAAATGACGGTTATCCCCCATAAGAGATATTAGTGAAGTTGAAGCTGCATTTAACATGTAGGTATAGGGATTATAGAAAGGTATATTATAGAAAGGGTTCAGGTACCTGAAGGGTATGTACCCATATGCTTTACTATGTATCCTATATACAAAGTATTACCAACGACCGAACTAGTTTTTACCCTACTGTATATGGGTATGCCATATACTATATACCCTAGCTATGTATGTATTAGCAACGGCCGAAACCAGGTTTTTAGGACTGATTTGCGTGATTTGTGTAAGCTGGGATACTGTCCAAGGGTGGCCAATGACCATGACCAAGAGGTGACCGACCCTGTGCTCTGTACCCTGTGCTCTGTAGCCTGTGACTTGAGCCTTGCAACTTGGATCTTGCACGTTCTTGCATGCCTAATGTTGAGGGGTGAACATTTCCAAGTATTGAGCCCTGGGGATTTCTAAAAATAGAAAATATGTTTTTTTCAAGAATAATTCTAGGAATTTTTCTTCATAGAACGAAATAAGTGCCTTTGAAAACCCGTATAATGCATTTGAAAGTACAGTAAACTCTCTCTATAACGACACCCCAAGGGGAAAGTTAATTCCGACGTTATAAAGGTAGTGACTTTATAAAGAAAACCTCTCTATAAAGTCAGTATAGACGTTATAAAGGAAGTTACTATACAGTCATACGTAATAATAAGATTAATATAGTAATTAAGTATAAAATATGATATTGTATAGTGTGTTAAAAATTAGTTAAATAATAATTGTTTAAAAAAAACACTTACTATTTAACTTTGCTTGAACATTACTCTCAAAAAATTGACTCTAAAGCTTTATAGATTCTACCCAAATAAGGACCATCATAGGATCTAGATGTGCCATTTATAGGGTCTATATAGGGTCTAGTTATGCCACTTATACAAACATTTCAGATTTTCCTACCTCTATAGGGTACTCTTGACACATTAAGCGTAGCTGTCCCATACAATTCAGATAAGAAAAATAAAAAATGAGATATATAATTAGCTAGGATAGCTTTTAAGAGTCATATATATATATACCAACACAATATTATCCAAATCCAAAATTTTAAATCAAAAATTTAACAAATTATATTTTTTATTTACGAAAAATTATTTTTGACGAAATATTTTTAAGTTTTCGTAAAAATATTGGGCGAAATTTTGCAAAGTGTCGTAATAGAGAGGTTATTTCCCTGAACGGGAATGAAAATAGCGACGTTATAGAGTATGTGACTTTATAAAGTATGTCGTTATAGAGAGAGTTTACTATAGCAAGTATAAGATTAGCTTATATTTTATATTTGGATCTTTTTGGGTTTTCTGGTAGTGATCCTGAGCAGGGACGTTTTCCTACGCCATGCTCGTATTCTTGTACTCCAATTGTTCTTAGGTATTCATAATCTAGGTCCAGATTGATTTGGGACGATATATCAGTCCTTTTAAGATTCATGTAGTGCAGAAATAATTTGCAAATATAGAAAGCATCCTCAGTACTGGAATGGAATGGTTCTTGGATGTTTTTCCTTAGGATTCCCTTCACCACTTTTTTAAGACTTATTTTAGGAGAAATACCTGTCAAGGACTTGTAGTGAGTCTGCAAGTCAAACACATTGTAATTCTTTGGGTCAAGCTGAAGTTGTAGAAGATCAGAATCATTACCACCATACAACAGAACTAATTTTGGAATGGTCGGCTTCGATTCAATGATTAGATGGATTTCTTTTGCCAAATGATCTAGTCTTTGACCATCTTCAAACTCATTATCTTGAAACCCTAAATTTAAATACATATTACATTACATATACTCAAATTTAATGCCGTGTCAAATTTAAAAAAAATAGATTTAAGATTTCTGAATTTATTTATTTGAAAATTTAGAAAAGTCACATACATACCCTACCTATTATGTTAATATATGATTATGAAAGTTTTTATAATCAAATAATATTTGGTTATTTGTAAAATAATTTGTTAGACTTATTTTATTAGGTTTGAATATTAATGTATAATTAATATTAAGACTACGAAATTGGTCACAAAAAAAGAAATTTTAATTTACCTGTAATATGGGTTAAATGAGTTTTTGGATCTGTGATAAAAGAGCCGGTTTTATGATACACTTTTGCCTCGTACTTGAATGTCTCTGTTATATTTAATAGAGAAATTGTGGCTGTACGATTTTCAAAAATGGGTTTGCCACATTTTTTTCCAAATTTGTGGACCTTATTGGTCCGATATATAACACTCTCAGTGTCAAGAGCAAAAATATTTTCCAATTTATATTTGTCAAACCACGGAGTAGACTTGGGCTCGTTCTCTGACCACTCGGATGTGTTATTCTGACCACGGCAAATATTAAGATTTTTTATCAATTCCTTATCATCATATCCATTCCTTAACCCTTGGGGTATAGGATCCATAACTCGAGCATAGACATCTATTTATATTTATTAAAATGACCAAGTATAGTTAACGAAGCTGATACAGGGACCTAAAGTCTAAATTCTGCCACATGTTATCAATTGGCCTTTTTCATATGAACTTACTCTTAGACCAAAAAAATCTCTTTAATTATTCCAGGTAGAGACTTGAAACTTTTTTTTATTACGTTCGTAGACACATTTTACACGGAAATACTAAATTAAAATTTTGATAAAAATTTAGGAACGATGTAAATAAAAGTAAAAAAAGATAAGCAATGATTTTTAAAAGTACTTAGGACTTGATATTTAAAAAAATATTCTTGTATTTCCGTGTAAAATGTGTCTACGGGGAGTACTTAAAGAGCACTTCTAAAGGCCATATGAAATAGCCCCTTAAAAAGGTAAAGCAACATGGCATGCATGCGGTTGGATTTTACCAAATAGGACCACTTTGGGACTTAGAAAATTTTTGAAAAAATCGAAATTTTTTTTTCGTCACAATAGGTCGAGAAAATCCCCAGGAGGTCAAATGTTAGCCCTTCGGGCCAACAATTGACCTCCGACCCGTGGCAGTCCACCTTTTCGCCACAAACCTAACCTAACCTAACCTAAAGCAAACATAACTCCCT
>JAQIXA010003507.1:0-13888 GCA_034699045.1 Nanhermannia cf. coronata Gr-Ori-00579
ATTTCAAAAATAAATAATTTCAGGTTCCCTGAAATTCCCTCGTTTTTCCCTCAAAAAAATTGCCAGAGCATGTATGACGAAAATCTTTATAAATATTAGTTATATAATTTCAAAAATAGCATGCTAAATGCTAGATTATCTCAAACAGATATTATCTAAAATATTTTCGAACTATTCCCAATATACCCCTATTTCCTATAAGGCCTTAATAATAGGATCAAAACTTGATATTGCAAATATAAGAGGAAAAGTATTCAAGATTATTTCAACTCAAATATTTCATGTTTCAAAATTCTAGGTAAATATTTAAGCATTTTTTTTGTAGGAAATGAAATCTAAAGATGTCAATTATTAAGTCATATTTAGCTCTAATTAAATATTAAGGTCATGTTCTATAGGATAGAAAAATTTAAGGCACTTACCTGCCCCAATTTTTTTCCAATATAAAACTTGAGATATTTTTCTAGTAAAAGATCATTCGTTCTCAACTATTTTATCTAATCACATCTATAATAATAATAATTTATTCACATAATGGATCCAATGGTTAGAATATACTCAAAAATATTTATAATTTTTATAATTTTTAATTTTATCCAAGTTTTTGGTTGAATTTACCCCTAAATTTTTGGTCTAAAATCACCTCTCCAGCATAAAGTTAACCCAAATTTTGTTTTGATTTTTGTGTTTAGGATTTAACAAAAATAATTTGGGTTAATTTCATACACGACTGGTTCAAGTTAGACCGAAAGCATAGGGGTAAATTCAACCAAAAATAAGGGTTAAATCAAAGCCTTTTTTCAAATTTTTAGAAAATTTTGGGTGTATTTTTAATGGTCTTATCGATAATTTTGGAAGTTCTGGCGGATCCAGGTGGTGGATATGGATATGCTCCACCTAAATATTCTCCACCTAAATACTCACCCCCACCAGTGTAAGTTATAGGGGTAGATTAGGGATAGTTTGGAAAACTTGTATAAATGGATAAATTCAATTTCAGGCCTTAAAACTCCATATAAAAGTCAGTAAGTTCCTTAAAACCCGAAAATATTCTTAAAATCTATGGGTTCTAATGGGCTTTCTGGCCTCTATATGAGGTTTAACATGTAAAGGAAAGGCTTTAAATCCAGAAGATTTTTTCAAAAATATCTCCAAACTATTCTTTATCTACCCTTATAATGTTTATATAGGCGAGTTTCACAAGTATTATAAAAATTTCATTTAGAATTTCATTTTTTCGAAAATGTTAAAACTCTATTCAAATTTTAGGTATTATCCAAGTCCTCCAAAATATAAAGTAAGATCCTGATACTGTTATTTTACATTTTGACCGATTTCTTAAACACCATGTATATAATATACATAACATTTATTTTTTACCTGACCAGGTAAATTGAAATCTCGGACCAAAACTACTCGATCCCGGTATAATAATTGTAAAGTTGGCATAAAAATCAACATTTTTACACAAAAAATTTTTTGACAATGCGGATAGATACTGACCTAAAAGGTCAAATAAAATGTTATTCCCTTATGCTTCGTTTTATTTGACCTTTTAAGGTCAGTAGCTATCTGAATTGCCCAAAATATTTTGAGTAAAAATTTTTGATTTTGATCTCAATTTTACATTTAATATAATGGGATTGAGCAGTTTTGGTCCGTGATTTCAATTTACCTGGTTAGTATCTGTATGCCTTATATTTATTTAATAATTCTTGTATTTTATATAGGCACCTCCAAGCAGTAAGGCATTCATATAAATTCCTAAATTGATAAAATTTTGAGATCTTAGAAAATTTTTATATGAAAAAATTTCGAAATTTTATTTTAGAAAATTATCAATATTGCAAGACCACGTGTAAAGCGGCTCCACCACCAAAACCAGTACATATTTTATTTCAAAAAATTTTGTGTAAAATTTTCTAATATTTTTTTCTATTTTTTAAGGTCTATGCACCAGCTTCACATTATTAAAATACATTTTGCTTATTACCTACTATGTAATTTCAGGCTCCGATTTAATATACTCCCTATTTTGGATCAATTTACCTCAATATATCTATTTGGTCTAACTTTATCCCTGTATATTAAAATTAACTCAAATTTTTTATAAAATTCTATAACCTAGGTAACCTAATCTAAACCTAAGCTAAAAATATGGCTTAATTTTATACATATATAATATAGGAGTTGAGTTAGACCAAAAATTTTGGGGATATAACCAAAATAGGGTTAAAATTAAACACAAGTCAATAATTAATACATTATCATAATTATATATTATAATAAGTTACATATTTATAATTATGTAATATAAAATTGTTTGTATATAGAGATAAGTACATAGGTACTTTGACTGCAAAAATAAAAAAGGGACCTACATAATATATTTGTATTTGTAGGCTTATTTGTATGTGAAATGTACTTTATTGAAATTTTTAAGGTTCTTTTTGAGCCTTTTTAAACCATATTTCTCCTTAAAATCTCACAATTTTAGTTTTAAAAGTATAATAACTAGGATTTAATTAACTGCTCTCGTAAACATGTAAATTATTAATTGTGTGGTGAGCAAAATATCAATACATATCTCAAGCTAAATCAAGGTATAAGTAGCTAGCTTTCAAGTTAACTTAATTTTTCTGATCCAATTTTTAATATTTCAATCTGATATTTCTGATGCTTCTGTCTCTGATATTATTTTTGTCACAATCGCACAACTGAACCTTATTAAGTCCTTTATTTTAAAATATTTTAAAAATCCATCAAATAGTTTAAGAGATATGCAGCGGACAAACAGACAGACAAACAGACATACAAACATACAGACAGACGGACAAAGTGAAAGTAAATTTGAATAGTAAGTGCTCGCTTCGCTAGCGCAATAAAGGACCTACTTTTGAAAGAAATATTCTATTTTATTTTGTGTAATTCAAACCTACATAATTTATTGTTTATTTTTATGCATTTGAATTTGAACAAAAAATGCGTTTTTTATGCAATTTTTTTGGTTGAGTTGCATCAACCAATAAATATCTGTCTTATAAGTCTTTGGGCATAGGAAATGAAATTATTTCATAATAATTATAATAGGTATTCAAATGATGTTTATTTTCAAGTAATAAATAATTGCCTTTAGTTTTGGTCAAATGAGACTGAAAGCTGTCCCCAATTTCATTCTCTATATAAAGCCTTGTAGCTTTCAAAACCTTAGTTCATTCACAATTTCTCTATTTTAACTGAATATTTAAGCATCTCAAATCTCAAATGGACCCATTGGTTAGTTAAATAATCTGCATTTTTATTATAAAATTGAAAGGATCTATACAGTTTGCATATTAAACCTCGTATAAAGGCCAGAAAGTCCAAGATATCTCTTCTAATCAAATTTTTGCAAATTTTTTAGAAAATTTTGGGTGCTTTTTTGCTGGTTATTTCATTAATTTTGGAAGTACTATCAGATCCAGGTGGCCACTATGGATATGCACCACCTAAATATTCTCCACCTAAATATTCACCACCACCAGTGTAAGTTTATAGGAGTAGATTAAGGATAGTTTGGACATATTTTTGAATTTTTGAGATCATATACTGAAATATTATGTTATGATATCGGTTATACAGATAATAGGTATTTCTTCTGTACATACCTATTAGATGTAAAAATTGACTCTGAATGAATCAGACGAAAAAAATTTGAAAAAAAGTCCCAAACTATCCATATTTTGTATCCAGCAAACTCTCCATAGGAAAAACTCGACAAAGTACAAACTGGACAACTAAAATACACACATATTACATTGAACTTCCCCTTATACAGTATACTACTCGTAGTATGGAGTATTTTGGTCAATTTTCTGTCGATTGTTCTGGTTGAAATCTAAAAAAATTGAAGTCCACAAGATAGAAATCAACCAGCAGAACTATCAACAAAAAATTTTCAAAATACTAACATACATACTACTGTAAGGCGAACTTATCAAGTCTAATGTAAATGTGTGTATGTATTTAGAAATTAGATATTTAGTAAAATTTTTGGAAATTTTGTCAAAATTTTTTATAAAAAATACAAGTGGGTAGATAGAGGTAATTTTCTTGTTACTACTCTCTACTCTATATAATGTACAGGGCAAGGGATTTTAGGTTTTTTAGGTTTTTAAACCTAAATCGATTTTTTAGAACCTAATTTAGGTTTTTAGGTTTTTTAGGTTTTTAAACCTAAACTGGCTAAAATTGTGAATATATTTTGTGCTTTTTTTGCCATTTTTGGTGCAATTTGACTGTATTTACACTGCGGAATTTTTGAAAAACCGAAATTTTTTTTATAAATATTTGACTAAATACATACATAATTTAAAAAAAAAATTTTTTTTTTGATTTCATTTTAGTGTAAAGTTTTAAAATAGTTCAAATTGTCTTGCTCTATTGTCCAGATTGCATACTTTGTCGATTTTGTACTTTGAATTGCCGAGCTGACATTAAATCCCCTATTAGGCCATATAAAATACCTATATTTTTGGTCTAACTTTACTCGTGTGTGAAATTAATAGGGTACATATATTTTTTTAGTTTAGTTAGGTTAGGATTTTAAATTTTTATTGAGTAAAATTTTTGTAAAGGGATAAAATTAAGACCAAAAATATGAGGGTCAAAATAGGGATGAAATTAAATCAGAGCCCTTTTAATATACCCTACCTATAATGGATTAATATTCAAATGGTATTTATAAATAATATCCTTATTTTATTTTAGATATTATCCAAGTCCACCCAAATACAAGGTATAGTAATTAACTCAATATATTTTTAAAAAAATATTGACCTTTTTTGACTAATCATAAATTTGACATTTTTATTAGGCTCCACCAAGCAGTAAGACATGCTAAATATATGCTAAATATTCAATTTACATAATCTATGCAGGGATATACAAGGGATAGTTCTGCTGATGAATCGTTTTTTTTTTTAAATTTTGACATCATTTCTTCAGATGAACAGGGGTTTTAAATTCTATACAGGGTATTCCAAACATATGGCGAGAATGTTTAGGCCTTAATATAGTATAGGCCTGACCGGATTTAAAAAAAAGTATAAGATATCAAATAGAGAGGAAATTCAACGGAGATCATTCATGAATCAATAAACCTTTTCATGCTAAGATTAGGAGGCTAAAAGTTGTGTGTCAATCAATTCAAGACATTTTCCATGGGAGTAAAATTAAATTAGGTCAAAATTATTCCAAAAAGACTTGAAATGTCAAAATTTATGATTCTCAGGCATTGAATAATGCTCGGAAACCGTCAAATTTTAGCACTTTATATCTTTTGGAACAATTTGGAACAAACTAACTTTGACATGGACATTTTAGCATCAAAAGGTTTTGAGATTCGTAATCTCCGTTAAATTTCCTAACGATTTGATATCGTACTTTGTTTAAAAATCCAATCTGGCCTATACTATACTATAAGGCCTAAATATTTTCGCCAAATACTTTTGGAACATCCTGTATAATATGTATCTCGAAATAGTCATGATATTCTCAAACAAACCAGAGGTAACAGAGTACAGATCTTAGGATTAGACAACTATGGTTCATTCAAAAATGTTTCTGAACTATCCCTAATCTACCCTATATATATAGGATAGGTTAAATATTTATTTCTGACATAAAAATATATGTATTTTTTAGAAACTTATAAATATTGTAAGACGACGTGTAAAGCAGCTCCTCCACCAAAACCTGTAAGATTTTATAATACATTTTCTCAGCATTTAACTTAAACATCTACTTTATTACCTACAGGTATACCATCAACCATCACATTATTAACCTTATATGAAAAAAATGTAAAAATAATTATTTAATGCTTAATTGTAGGCTACTTTATAACGTTATTTCATTGTAAAATAAGTCAATTTTATTCATTTTAATACATATGAACATACAAATAAATAAATACCAATTTACAACTTTATGGGAATCTGACTATAGGTATATCCCAGTTTTCAATTCGAAATCATGGTTTTTCATTATTATATTTGAATATATAATAGGTATGGTATACCTACATTATACTACATACTTATACGAAATCTAGGATTTCAGAATCTGAAATCCTAGATTTTGGATATTTCGTATTCGAATCTGAATAAAAAGCGTTAAAATACCTATACTTACTAGTACAAGCCTATAATCCCAGTTTTAAATTCGAAATCCTAGATTTTATTTTTAATTGATTAATATATAATATGTATATACGTATACCTACATATACGAAATCTAGGATTTCAGACTGAAATCCTACATTTCGCTAGATTTCGTATATTCAAATCTGAAAAAAAATCGTTAAAATACCTATACTTGCAAACAATGGTAATATATATGCCTAAATATCTCAGTTTTCAATTCGAAATCCTGGTTTTTATCTTAAATCATTTGAACATATAATAGGCATATGTATCTAAATACGAAATCTAGGATTTCACTTAGAAATCCTAGATTTCGTATTCAATTCTGAATTCTGAATAAAAAGCGTTAAAATACCTACTTAAAAAGCGTTAAAATACCCAGTTTATATAAATATGCCTTAGGTAAATTAAATATCTCAGTTTTCACTTTGAAATACTTACATACTATACGAAATCTAGGATTTAACTCTGAAATCCTACATTTTGTTAGATTTTTCCCTATTAAAAACTCTAAAATTATCCAAATTTCTAAACTCAAAATCTCTGAAAAAAAAATCATTCTAAGCAAACCTATATCCCAAGATAGCTAAACATTCTTTGAAAATTTTCAAATTTTAAAAACGCTAGTAGGGTGGGTACCTATAAAATGAACAAAATCCAGCAGGATTTCAATTCAAATCGAAAATTTTGCTAATCCTAAGCCCAATATGTTTCAAATTTCAAATCCTAGAAATAATAAATACTACCAAGACCAAGTATCATTGAATTATATACCTAAACCATAATATAAAGCCAGTTCTATCTACTCGTAAATCAAACTGTTAATAATCTATTTATAAAGACATAATACCTAGTTCCAATATTAACAAAAAATACATCGAGAGTCGAATGAATCCGAAATCCGTCTAAACTCATTTAACTATCATATTTGAAATCCTACATTAAGTTGATCCTTATCTTATATAAATTATTATATAAATGGAATTTCTAAAAATATTTCAAGAAATGCAGTTTGGTTTGCTTCAAATTGAATTTCACAAAAAGACAATTAATTCAAGTTTATTTATAGATAGTATCAAAACGTAAATGCATAATAGTATCATAAACATTATTAAACAATGTCATATAATAAGGAAATAAGAAAATACTACAAGTGTAAATGTGTATTTAGTTACAAAATGAAAAAAAAAAACATAAGATTATTAAAAATTAAAAAAGTCTTATTCTCTCTCTCTATTCTAAATTCTACTTAATTCTCTGAATAATAAAAATGAATAGCTTTTGCTATACTGTATAAAAAAAAACTAAACGAATATATTAGTCAGAATTAAAGATTCTAATCAAGATAATTCATAAATAATAATAAATTGAGTAATTACTACCCACTAAATAAATCTCTAAATGTATAATTACTCTTAAATACAAATATCCTATAATTATGAATATTATCAAATAAAACTAAATAGTTAAAATAAGGAACCTGTCCTAAATAAAAAGTTATATAATAATTAGCCAAATGCTAATGGTAAATGTATAAAAATAATTTTTTTTAGCAGATAATTATATCTCAAGTCTTATCATTATACTTATGTATAAAATCTCCATGTTCATTCAACAATCCCATCCTCATCCAATGTGAGACATCGACCATTTTCAAATTGTTTAAGAAATTCCGGGTCAAACGTTACATCACCCTGCTCAGCTTTTGCAGCATCCCCCTGCTGAGGTTGAGCTTTTGCACCATCCGAGGTTTCAGGAGTTGTCTCAGGTGTTGGGACTTCAGCTTCTTCCAAAGGTCGAACTAAATATCAAGAAAATTAAAATATTTATAAATATCTAAAATACACATTTTATGAATAGTATTCAGTTTAAATGGTAAAAATTACCTCCATCAATCTCTGGATTTTCCTAAAATTGGTAAAAAACAACAAATAAACAAATAAACAAATAATTCCTTTTAAGGATCATCTCATTTTAACTTACAATTTTTGACGCAATCAAGAGGATACGACGCATATCTACAACTAAATCAGAGAACGTTGGGCGATTAACTGGCTTCTCTATCCAACAATCTCTCATCAAAAGATACCTATAAATTGAAAAATAGGATACATAAGTAAAATAGGCTCATAATATTTCAAAATATTATTATTTTACAATTCTGTCGGACAGTTCGCAGGTTGTCCCATCCTCTTCCCTGTAAAATATACAAAATTCATTAAAATTGAAACTTAACTAAAAAGAGACAACTTGACTCACCTTCTTTAAGATATACAAGTAAAGTATTCACATCAGTCATAGCTGGATAAGGTGTTCCACCTACAATACAATTAAAGTAAGTAGAACAATTATTACTTTCAATTATTACTTACTTTACAATACAATTAAGAAATAATTAGCAACAAACAATCGCAAATTCAAAAATTGACAAACCTAAGGTGACAATCTCCCATAGAAGTATACCGAATGACCAGCTGAAAAAAATATTCAAAATCATGTACAATTAAATAATAATTCAAGTATATAAACGAGTACTTACACATCAGATTGTGATGTATATAATCGGTCAAACAGAGTTTCGACTGCCATCCATTTCACTATTTTTGTAATAAATAGAATTCAGTAAAAAAAAAATAGTCAAAATACTATATTTACTTACCAGGTACACGCCCATCACTCGTTTTTCTATAATAGTCGTTTGTAAAAGTACTCCTCGTCATACCAAAGTCAGCAATTTTAGCAATTTTTCCATTAGAAATAAGGACATTTCTCGCAGCCAAGTCACGATGAACATACTGGAAATAAAATTAGTCATTATCTCCTCCTACTTCTACTCTATTTATTTAATACTTACTTTTCTCTGGCCGAGATACTCCATACCACAGGCCACTTGGTAAGCAAAGCTCATCAAATCCCGAAAAGTCAACTCATCTGATTCCTCAAGCTCTACTGTAACATCACCTTCTCTCTGCTGCTTCGGCTGTCCATGACTATTATAGTTATTTCTATTGTTTCTCAAATAATCCCGAAGACTCCCAAGCTCAGCAAATTCCATTATAACTAGAAGCTCTCCATTTTGAGTGCAGCAGCCAAGTAAGTTAATAATATTCACGTGTTTTCCTAAAACTTTCATAGTCTCCATTTCTAAAAACAAATCAATCAAAATATTGAAGAATAATTTAAGATAAACATCTAGAAGCTAAATTTAAGAAAATATCGAGAAACAACTAATATAAATGTAGATTTTCTACTTTACCGTTCATCAAATCAATCATTTCCTCATCAGTATGAGTCCCTAAACAATAAAAACGATGCAAATATTTTAATAAAATTTAAAAAAAACAACTAAACAATATTTAGACTTAAAATTGAAAGTTACTTACTCTTTAGGGATTTGACTGTAAAAGATTTAAAAAAAAACGAAATTAGATTTTCTCAGACTACTACTACAGATATGTGCCTTAATAAATCTATAATTTTAACTATCCAAGTATTATCTTCACCTGCGACAACCATAACGGGCTCTTCAGCATTTAATCCACTGGCATAACCAAGTCGTACTTCACCAAAAGCCCCTTCACCCAAATTATTCCTTAATTCCAGATTTTCTCGAGGAAATTCCCACTCTAAATCTACTGGCATCATATATTCCGGATTACTGACTCCTCCATTTACATACAATGGATTTGACACCATTGTTATAGGAATACTTCTAATATTAACTTCAGGAATCAGCTAATTACAATTAAAATAAAGTTAAAAAAAGTAGACTTAAAATAAGTAAATAATGGTCTTACAATCGGCCCTTCATCTCCGTCCAAGGCAGGTCTATGTTCGATTACAACTTGTTTTATATGTCTGCCACCGTCAAATCTAATAAATAAATAAATAAATAAAATACAAGATTATCAATCAAAATAAGAATCAAATATCTCGGTAAATTAAAAATGACTGGCTTGCTTACTTCTTAGGACGAATAATACTATGGAGGAAAGTTACCAACATAATTAATGCAATCAGACCAATACCCCCGAGAGTTCCATATAACCAAACCATCTCTTTACTAATTTTGATATCATTGTCTGATCTCGTAGACTCTGGCGGCTCGGCTTGATTAACTAAATCTGTCATATTAGTCGTCATATTAGTCATCGTATTATTAGTCATCGAAATGGAATGAGGTTTTACAAATTCTATAAAAAAAATAATGTTCAAATATAATTAAAAATACAGTTTGATTTAGGTAATATATTTATTAAATGATTTTTAAATGGGTTACCATTACCATCAACAACGTGGAGATACACACTAGCGTTAATCGCACCCAAGGAATTTGCAGCAAGGCAGGAGTACCAACCCTCATCTTTATGTGTGACTTTATCGAGAGCCAAAATCTCGGTATCCCTAGCCAGTCTTTTATTTGCTGTACGAGACTAGAATTTCAAAAACAAAATCACAATTAAAGTATATTTATAAGCCTCAAAAACCTCTTAAGAATACAGATTCTCGATCGATAACTGAAGCCTGTACTCTATAAATAATTATTTAAATAAAATATCACTTACATCAGCTAGTGCATAATCCGTGTTGGTTAAATTGAGGACATAATCGGCATGGTTGTAAAAGAATTCAGTGAAAGACATCAAATCATGAAATCTTGAACTGCAGTTCAGAACTACGAGGTTGGAGCCAACGAGAGCCGTCTTATTCTCAGGTTCTTTATAAAAAAGCGGTGGATGCCTCATTTTTAGTGCTGTGAGAACCATGTAAAATAAAATGATAAATAAGCTATTTAAAAAAGATTCTATCATAACTTTCCAAAGCATTTTAGTCCAAATATATATCTACAAAATGTCTAACTATTTTTAATTAAATAAATACTTACGTTCGACTCTTATTTTTACATCATGGTTAATTGTCTTTTCTCCATTTGTGGCTTGACATGTGTAAGTGCCGGAATTTGCAGGTGCTAGTTCAACAATTTCGAGATAATTTTCGTGGAATTCATATTGAAAGTCAACCCCCTTCGGAATAATTATCCAATTTTTAAACCATTTGATCGTCGGCTTTGGGTTCCCTAAATTAAAGTAAAAAGAAGACATTTTAAGTTCATTTCATTTAGTAATTTTATAAATAAGTGAATAAGTAAAATGTGAAAAATATTTCAAAACTAAAATACTGACCTCTTACTAAACAGTACAGTTTGATGGATGATCCTGCATTTTTTACATTGTACATATTCATCTTTTTCCAAGCATCAAAACAAATGAAGGAGTCATTCCTCTTTTCCATCCAAGCTCTTAATTTTGGTCTTTTTTGTGGATCAGGGCAATAGTTCATCCTATACTCCTTCCCAGGCTCAATTACTTCAACATAATCAGGTCGATCTAATTCTTCAGTTTGTTCTTGAGTTGTTGTTTGAGCTAAATAAAAAGATATAAATCGAAATCAATATAAATGTTTCAAAATTTCTTACTCGTTCCATATTAAGTAAAAATTAAAAACAAAGCATTCATTAGGTGTAGGTACTAGGTATATTTCAGGTATAATTTATCCACTCATTTTACTCTCAAATTTTTTGCATTGCCATTAACACTTGTAATAAATGTAGGATTATGTAAATAATTAATTAACGATTCTTTTTTGTGTAAAATCATAAGAAATCTAATCCTCGAAATGAGTCTACAGTCTAATAAATCTTAAATATCCTCCAACTGACTTTTACTCAATTTGACTCTAAAATACAATCTGAAATCTCTACCAATTGCTCTGCTCCTAAAGCTGGAAGTTTTAAGTTAAAAATAAGACTAGTTAGTAATAATAATTAGTGAAATGAAAAATGTAGTCAATAGGATTATATTATAAGCTAGGATATAAATAATTAAGGATAAAGTAGAAGTGATAGGTATTAGGTAGGGTATAATAATAGCATACCTACTTATAAAAATAGTACAGGGTACAGAATACAGAACACATGTCATTTCATTTTAGAGTTTAGGAGTCAGTTATACTCATCCTCATCCTCATCCTCAGTACATAGAATAAAACTACAGATTTTAAAAATTCGAAAAAAAACCAAATACCATACAATACTATGCATTATATGGAACCTAACCTACCTATATAAAAATCAAATGTAGTAGGGTATACATGTTGATATTATTGAAAATAAAAGGGCCAAGATAACCATGTAATTTTATGTATTTATGAATAGGGGGTATTATCAAGTCTGTAGTAGTATTCTATATCCCATTATAAAAGAATAAAAAGATGGGTTCTATTCTATTCTATTCTAGTCAAGTAAAGTAGTAAAAGAAATAAGATAAGGTCAAGAGGAGTAGAATAGTGGCTAGAGGTCAACTACCTACTTCAAAATTTTCAACCTAAACAGACCAGATAGAGATAAGATAGAACTCCTTTCATTTCTTAAGTGTGCAGGCAGCTCCTTTCATCTTAAGAATTCCAAACCCCTTTTTTTCAAAAACCAAAATCCAAAATGTATTCAGCTCCAGCAGTCCCTTTCAATTTCAATTTCAATTCTATAAACCATTCATTTGTATAATTAATAATTATATTATTCTTCTCTTCATTTCATTATAATTTATACAAGATAAAAATGCTCGCTTAATCAATTTTATCAAGGTTTGGGTTTATGATTTGAGAAATCATAAATTTACCTACCTAACTAATTAAACAGAAGACCATTTTTACAATTCTCAAATGAACAGAGATCGAAATACAAGAGACCATGACATGACATATGACATGAAAGAGAAATATAAAATTTAGTTTAGGATCTAGAGATATCTAGGTATATAGAATATGATGGTACTCGTACTACATACCAACTACCATGTAATGTAAGCCTTAATAAATCCTCTAACTATAAATTCATCATAATTATAATATTATAATTAAAAAATGGTCAAAATGTCAATTCTCTTACCTAAGGTTGATGACCAAGATAGCTGCCAGAAGACAGCAAGTAGAAGGAAAAGGCGGGTCAAGTTCCTATCACGTTCATGAGCCCTCATTTTGTCCAGATTTACGTCACAAATCCAAGTCTTTCAACAATGAGAGGGTCAAAGGTCAATTGGCAAACTGGTTCAATCGATCTCTAAATAAAACACTCGAGAAGTAGCCAGTTAGGTAGTTAATTTAAAAGCACTTTTTAGTTTTTAAAAACAACAATAAACTACGACGTAGTAGAGTATTATACGTACTGTACTGTACTGACGTGTAATTAGTAATTAAAATTACAAAATAGAGATGATGATGATGTAGTGGTGACCTCAGCTGACCTGACTACACTATAAGTCTTAAATGACCTTAATTACAGACAGTAGCAGCAGCAGATAATTACAGCAATTTTTAAAAAAATACAAAAAAAATTGATGATTTTTTGAGAGCTAGCCTAGCCGGTTGGTTTTTGAGCGGTTGTTTTTCTGTATGATGTAAGCTGCGCTGGTGCACCACTACTGTACTGCAGTTCTTCGTTGCAATGCATGTACGATACATATAGGGGTAGATGAGGGATAGTTTGAAAAAAATTTTATCGAAATTCTGACTTACCTGATCTGACCAACCTATTTTCTTATACAAAGTCACAGTCTTTTTACTGTGGCGCACACAGAAATGCCTCTAAATTGAAAAGGGACAAATGCCTCAGAAGGCCAATTAAAATTACACTTTAACTACCTATA
>JAQIXA010003508.1:0-13888 GCA_034699045.1 Nanhermannia cf. coronata Gr-Ori-00579
ACTTTTACCGATTAAACGGCAAACGACCTTTACCCGATTATTTAAATACGTCGGCTAGATGCGGTATATTTCCTGGGTATGTAATCGCTATTTACTCTTGGTTCTTACCTTTCCCATGTTAAAGGATCTAATTATGGCTATAATAATCTCCAAATAGTATGCGTTATAACGAGATTTGACTGTATTACTTTTCCATCGATCCAAATTACTTTTTGATAAAAGCATTCTTGATATTATTTTGACTCTACTTTTTATTGTTTCGATCCTATTTGAGATGTAAAATGAACCAAAAATGTAAAATAAAAAAATCTCCCTTGAGACATGACAATCTGCATACCCTCGAAATTATAGAAATATCTTTTTTATTTGAATATGGTCTTTTTTGATCATAATCATAATATACCTAATCTCACAATAGAAGCATCTATGTAGATAAAAAAATCACAAAACAGTCAATACAAAACTATACAATTGTAAACTTGAAAAAAATTTCAAATCTTAATTAAAATTTTGAGAATTAGAAATTGAAAAAAGCCCTCAAGTCCAAATTTCTTATTAGATGAATTATTGTAATTATTGAAGTACTTTTTACAAAAAAAATCTTCTAGTTATAAACAAGAGTTGAATTTTTTTGATTTACTTCCTGTCCAGCCGTTTGAATGTAAATTGCACTTGCAACCTGTCAAAACTCACCTCTAAAAATGATTGAAGATTACAGATTTCAGATTTAAGTATAAAAATTGAATCCAGGTGAGATTATTAAGAGTTATTTTTTTACAGATTATAAGTTATAAGGTTTATCAGGTTTTTTGGATATTTCAGTAGTCATTTACATTTATGATAGCTTGAGGACTTGAGTAAAGATTTTATAACCCTTCAAAAAATAATGACCAGATGAATAGGATTTGAGATTTAGAGTTCATTTTTACTTACTTTAGTTTAACCGTGTGAAAAAACATCATGTTAATACTATAAGATTGGGCAAAACTATCCAATGAGCTCGAATTTATCTATATTTAGGTATAATTTTACTACAAAAAAGTTATATCCTTATGAAACTAGGCAGGTAAGTTGGTTTTCGATTCACACCCTAAACCTCCAAAACAACAATCTCCAATTTCTAAAATCTCCAAAACCCAAAATCTCAAATGCTCAAAATCTCCAATTTCCTAAATCTCATTTTGTACTCTAAAAATACAAATAGTGTATTTAGAAATTGGAGATTTTGGAAATTGAAGATTTTGAGCATTTGAGATTTTGGGTTTTGGAGATTTTGGTTTTGGAGATTTAGGGTCCACGGAAACATACATGTCTCATAAGCATAAGAGTTTTTTTTACAGATAATCTATTGGGATCTAATATACCATAAATTGGCAGTATTTTTGTTAAAATTGTGAATATTGTATGACTAAATGCGAGCTAAAATGCTTATAGATAATTGATTGAATCTAGATTTATTTTGACTTTGGATTAATGGAAAGTCTTGCTCATTTTCTCAAAAAACTTTTATGTAAATCTTCAAATTCATAATATTACTAATACATACCCATGGTACTTGTGTATTTTTTATGGTCTGTGAGAATATTAATACTTGAATAGAAGCCCTTTATACTATACGAGTACTAGATAGTTGAGCAATTGTCCAGAGAAATTAAGCACTTGGACATTACATAAGCCGGTCTCAACAGAGTCCATTACTTTATATTGTATTACATACTAGTCCTTTTATGGGCTTATATTTTATTTTACAACAAGTAAACTATCAGTACTAACCATGGATAGATAAGCATTTAATATTTTACTAAAGATACATAAGTATTATCCCAGGACTAGGACTAGTATCACAAGATATATGGAGATAATAAACTGAAATCTTGAGATAATATAATATCTCTTGTATGCATTTTTTGTAAGTTTTCGAGATGTATTTATTTACATATGAGGTTTAGCTAGCTACTGGTTTTGAATTCTCTTCTCACTCATATAGAATGACAAATAATCTCTCGAATTTTTATTTTATTTCTCTTTTTGAGATACTCTATCTCGGCTCAGTTTTTTTTTCAAATTTTTTTAAAGGGTTATTTGTTACCCGTCCGAGGCAGTGGGGTCTTCAAATTCAAATTTTAGCTCGCATTTGAACAAAATTAAGGATAAGAAAAATGATTAGAAATCACTCAAATCACAATCTAAGACCTTTACAGGCCCTATAAATTTGTACTGGTTTTTTTAAAATTTCTGTAGATTTTTCTAAGTTTTTAGCTAAAAAACAAGAAATTTTAAAAGTCCTTTAAAGCAATTGTAAGAATACAGCCAAGTAAGATACATTTCAAGAATTTTCGGCTCATTTCATCCCTATTTTGGTTGAATTTACTTCTATATTTTTGGTCTAACTTTATCCCTGTATGAAATTAACCCAATTTTGGGTTAATAAGTAAGTACAGCGCAGGAGTTCTACCAGAAATATAGGGGTAAATTCAACCAAAATAGAGATAAGATTAATTCAGAGCCCATTCTAAGATACTTATGTAAAAACTAAAAATAAAATTCAACCAAATGCGTTTTTTGATTGCTTTTATAACTAATTTGAATGAATGAATCTACTAATTGATAAAATCGATAAAAATTTTTAAAATGAATTTATCTCTAAAACTTTTAAAAATTCGGTCAAATTTATATAGAGGAACACCGAGCTTTTTGAAGTTTGTAACACTTTCTTATTAGGTAGATCCTAATTTTTAGAGATAAAAAATTTTTGGAAAAATTGACGACCATGATGAAAAGATAGAGGTTTGTGGGACATTTGGGACTTTTTGTCTTTGTCCCCAGGACTCTCAGATTTTGGATTCAAAGCCGGCTGAGGAAAAATGCAGAAAAATAATTTTGATTTGAAAGTTGACATTTTTCATATTCTAACCAGTATACAGTATAGTAGTAGTGGAGTAAAATTGAAAAAAAAAGTTTGAAAAGTTGTCGGGTGCTTTTGAGTAGACAATCTATCTGAATCTTGTCCAGAAGATTGAGAAAAAAAGTCTCTGGTGTAAGACGGATGATAAATTGATGCAAAAGTGAGATAAGATAAAGAAAATATACCTAGTCAAAAAAAGGGGGTTCAGATTGCAACTGAATTCTTCAGATATGTAGGTACTCAGCTACATATCTACATAGATAGATAGAGTTTATCACAAAATTTGGGAAAAAAATCTTGTGATAAGGACACACTTCAAGTTTCAAGTCCTTTCTCTAACAATATAATGTATGTATAAAGATACTTATACTCTTAGGATTAGAGGATCATCAAATTTCTCCAAAGATTTATTCACTTTTTTCCAATTTGAAAATTTGAATATTTGACTGACTGCATCCATCCTACGATGACTAGTACAGATTTTTGAATAGGTATATTTGAGATTTATACAACAAGCTACTACAATTGTAGCTTGTTAATGTTACATACAGCGGGTTTAAAATCGATTCTTGGTCTCTAGATTCAAGATCAAATTGCTGAAAGTAAGAAAAAACCCTTTAAATCATTAGCAAAGATCCATTCGATTAACTAAAGTAGGAGATTTCGAAAAAAAATTTAGTAGGTAATCAGTTTAGTAATTTTGCCAAGCTAGTTAAAAAGGTTTTTTACAAGGTTAGTTTAGTAATTGCATATTTTGAATTATAAATATTTTGAAAGTACTTTTGGCACCTGAAATGGACAATATGATCATTTTTAATATTTTCCCATTTGATTAACAGGGGGACCCTGTTAACCCTTATTGGACCCTTATATTATAGGGAATAGGGTCCAAAGTACACCAAGGGTGGGGTGGGACAATTTTTGAAATTAGCAGTCAGATTTAGATAGACTAACAGACGGACAAAGTGCAATGAAAGTTGAATAGTAAGTGCTCGCTTCGCTCTCACATTTATTTCAATTTTTGTTATTAGTCAATTTGGGACTTGAATAGCGTTTGTACTACCTTTAGTATCTATCTGTACTATAGGTTCTTAAATTCCCTTATTATTTATTCGATAATTCTGAATAATCTCTTATATAGTTTGTAATTCATTGCATGTCAAAATTGTCATATTTTCCTGACTTGAGGTTTCTGAGGTGAGGTTTATACTTTATCTATTCTACTATACTATAGAATAAATATTGATAGTCCCTGGATAGTATAGGTGCTTCTGAATTTTTTCAATTTGAAATCTGAAATTTGAAATTTGAAAGACCAAGGGTCACTATTTATTTTAATCCATTGTTTCATACAGAATACTTAAGAAATCAAAATCAAAATTCAACCCAAGGCCCTGGCTTTTTATAAATATCCTGTATTTAACTACATATTGAGCCAATAGTAATAATAATAATCGGACGTGATTCATTTTCTAATCACCTTTTTAAACTTGTTAAACACATTGTACTAGTACATTATAAGTATCTAATAGGTAAGTACACTTGATTTGAAAATAGCTTAAATACAGTGTGAAAAAAACAACATTTTATGAGGAATTATATCAAAAATATAATCTCCATCAAAATTTAGGCAGATGATGATTACTATTCTAATTCTTATTGGGGTGGGTGTAATTTTAAAAATTAGACCCCATTTGCGCCTTGTTATGAAAGACTACCTATAATAAATGTAGAAAATAATTCAGGATTTTGAATTTTTAAAAATGATCGAATTAAAGTTGTACAAGTAGCTAAACAGTAGCCAGGAAAACTGACAAGAGATCAAAAAATTTCAAACAAGAAAGGGTTCTAAAAAGTTTATAAAATTTGAGATTTTTTTCATAAATCTCAATTCATTCTCATTTAGGTATGCATTTAATGGACTTTTGATCCTCAAAATGAGAAATTTTATGCAAAAATGGGCTCTGAATTGTATCTAGATGGTTCTTAAAGCTTTTGATCATATAAAGTATCTCTTCAAAATTTTCAATATTTTCAAAATTTACTAAATTTTGCCCTAAAAGCACTACGATTCTTTCTCAAAAGTTGAATTTTTTACTCGAAATTATAAGCTTTAAAGACAGAGTATCAGTATTTTGAAAATTGTGTACATTTACTTGATCTGGGCACTTAAATACGCTAAACCCTCAAATATCTAAAACACATTTTCAAATGAAATCTACCTACCTAATAGTTAATGGGCCCTTAATACCCATTTGATTTTTGATTTCTTTGATGAATTACACTTATGAATAGTCCTGTCTGACCAAATCCAAAAATCAAAAATTACAATGACCATCACGTACCTTATCAATTATTCATATCAGTCTTTTTTACAACCAAGATTCAAATATCTACTGATACTTACCTTAGTAATACTTACATTACAAGGTACAAATATTCGATAGTACAGATTATGTACCAAGCTATCGAATAATACTCGTACAAGGGAAAAAGTCCATAAAAAAATAAATAAATATTAGTACTTAAGAATCTTAAATGGTAATCTTGGGTAATACAGGTAGCTACAACCAATTCTTTTGTTTTGTTTTTTCTTAGGACTTGTAGTTATTAAATTAGACAGAAGTCATAATTCTTTAGAAATTCCTAAAAAAAAACTATATTTAGTCCGCCTTTAAGGTACTACTACTATCAACTATCATGGCTATAGTACAAAGTGTAATAAAATGTAAAAACATGAATTTGGTTTAAAAAAATTTTAAATTCAAAGTAGTAAGGACTAGTTTACAAGTAACATACTGGGAGGTTTTCTCCATCAAAAAAGTGATGCCCAATTAATCTAAATCTCATTTTTTCCCCCACATTTTTTTGACTTTAGTTTATGTTTTACTTGTATAATTTAACCTTTATACACATATGTAGATTATTGTATGTCAACCAAATTGTTTCCTGGTACTTCATATAGTATAATATGATATTAGTACAAAGTAGATGAGTACCTACCTATAGGTAAAGAATGTGAACAAATTAATCAAATTTAAATTGGCAGTAGACCAGATACATTGTAGACTGCGTAAATTACAAATTTCCAAATATTTTCTTAAATGAAAGGTAAATTGGTATAATAAGGATAAGGTATATAGACATGTTAACTTAAATTTTATAAAATTTTGAGCTTGAATTTTGCATATAACTATCCTTAAAAGCTTATCTTGATATTGAGATTGATATACAAAAACTTAAAGTGTTATAAATCCGTTCAATTGACAATAGTTGAAAATTTTAAAAAATTTTAAAATTAGATACGAAATTCTTTCAGCCTTATCAAATATTTCACATTTTTCAATCAAATCAATCTTAGAAAAATTCCAATTAGATAGGTACCTTACACATTGATCTGAAATATACTTAAGTAAATGGGATTTTAACCAAAATTTGATATTTTTTTATGAAATGCGAGCTAAAAAGGGACACTCTGTATATCTGATACACTTGTTTCTTCTAGATTATAATCTAGGCTATAGAATTTCCCTTGTCAGCGATCAATTTATATTTCATTTTTTATGACCAGTTCATGTACTTGAGTTCGGACAAATTTGAGATTCCCAGAATTAGAATGACTTCAAAATCCGAGTGATTAACATACGAGTAGTAGAGTAGTAGAAGATGTATCAAAAATTAGATATAAAAACCACCCATGTTTTTAAACATTATTTCTCAAGTTGTAATGTAACTCATAGTTTTTACAAAGTGTGACAAATTGTCAGAAAATTCAAGAGAAACTTTTTACACTCATACTTCTAGGTGGTATTATAATCCAAAATTTGCATTTCCAAGAACTTTGAAACCAAAGTTAAATGACCAAGATACTTTGTATTTATCTATAAACTTTATCTTGGTCTAAAAATCGTTTTTCTGGGTCAAGAATCACAAAACTTTATAGACAATTTGAGTCAAAATTTGTATCCTTTTTTAAAATTTTGACGCTCAAATGTTAAATTTTACTCAAAAATTGGCTCTGATTTGTATTCAGATAATTGTGGTGTTTCTTATAGGTAGGTTCTTTTAGGTAGGTCACACTGACTATTTAATTTATTATTTATCTTATCTAGCTACAGAGACATAAGCTAGATTAGAATTAAATGATATAGGCATTTACAAGTATTGAATTTGAGTGATTGAATTTTTGTAAATTGTATCTTAAAGTGTATATAGACATTTTAGCGATAGAGACATTAGACATTTAGACATTTAGACATTGGACATCAACTTTAGAGACATTTTGGCCAAAATTTGGATCTTTTTTTTTTTTAATTTTGACGCTCAAATGTTCAATTATAGTCAAAAATTGTCTCAAAATTGTATTTAGTTTACGAAGTAGGATATCTGAATTTCAATATTAACCATTTTAAAATTTATCAAAACCTTAAAATTGCTTTAAAATGTAGTTTTTAAGGACTTGAGTTTAATTTCATCCCTAATCTGGTTGAAATAACCCCTGTATATAAAACTTCCCATGTTTTTAAAATCTTTCCCTTACCTAAACAAAGCCTAAAATTTTTTTGAGCTTCAACAGGGGTAGATTTTAGACCAAAATTATACAGGTAAATTCAACCAAAATAGTGATGAGATTGAATCGAATCCGTTTTTAAAGTCTTTGCTAGTTTGAAAAATATTCCATTCAATTAGGTACATCTAATATAAAGGTTTAAAATTTCTCAACTTTTAAGGCAGAGGTACTTATATGATTATCCAGTACCTACTTATGTAGGGTACTTGTAAATAAATTCATAAAATACCATAAGATAACTTTAAATCTCGGGGTTTTTTTTTCAACTTTTAAGGGAGCATAAAACTGGAAGCTTTTTGAGCCCAGTCGAGCCATAATAATCATAAAATTTGAAGTAAATTCTCATAAGATTACTCAAAAGTCAAAATAAAAGTTAAACTTGGTCTTGAACCTTTAGGTAGAAAGTGGCTGGGATCCCATTAACAGAGAAATAACCCTTAAATTCAAATTTCAAAAAATTTTGTTCTCTTTAAAGAAGAAAAAGAGATATTTGAGTAATTTAGAGTTCAAAAATTAGTTATGCTACTGTTTAGCATTCTCAGCTCTCAGCTATTTATTCTAATAATTTATAAAAATGTTTCAACTACTTTACTTATACATACATACAATACAAGGTATTGTAGTAGGTAGGGTACTATAGGTAGAAAACAACAAGGGTCATATTTTCTCGAGTAAAGTCATTAAAGTTTTGATTTGCATTAGATTTAAACTGAACGAAGGATCTCTGGCTGAATGCTAATCATTGGAGAACAGTGGCGAAAAAAATTAGCATACAAATTATTTGAGAATTTTGTTTTTTTTTCTGCCCTACGGTGAGTAATTCACGTCAAAAATAAAGATATTTTATTTTATACTAGGTACTACTAGGTATTTGAGTCTAATCTCAAGGGTTCGAAACATTTAGAAGATTGATAAAATGACAAAAATCAAACCGAATTGTCAAAATATAGAGATTTTAACAAAGGAAAAGATCTCTAAAGATTAATAGAGATCCAATTCAAAACTTTTTTGTGAATTTCATAGCTTTTAGACTCTATAAATAACATGGTTTTCTCCAAAAAAAATCTCCGATTTCCAAAATCTCTAATTTCCTAAATCTCCTAAATCTCCTAAATCTCTTTTTGTACTCTAAAAAATACAAAAATTTAAAAATTTGAGATTTAGGGAATTTTGGGTTTTGGAGATTTTGGTTTTTAGAGATTTTGGATTTTAGAGATTTTGGATTTTTGAGATTTTGGGAATTGGAGATTTTGGAAATTGAAGATTTTTTTTTGGAGATTTATGGAATTGGAGATTTTGGGTCATCACGGTCCTGAACTATTACAGTAAAGTCTAATTTTTTAAATTTTATTAATGTTTCAATGTCTTTTTGATGCTTTTATCAAATACATTTTGACCAAATCTCAAGACACAAAAAACACAATTTAAGATTATGGGAGTGTGAGAATTTGAAGCAAAAATTTCTTCGAGTCAAGTAAGTCGAACTTCTTTGGGGGTATTGAAATCAAATCCGCCTTTTGATTTGACTTTTTGAGAGAATTTTTGATTGAGCCAACTCTGGGGGTAGGAAATATACTTTAAGGATACTCTGATTATTTATTTCATTTTTTTTGATTGTCCAGTAGGAGTACATACAATCTTATACTTACTAGTTACTACTTATAGTAATACTTATAGGGTTCTAATTGACCTTATATACTGATGCTACTGCTGCTGTTTTTTTTTCATCATTTGTGGTTTCCTTTAGAGAATTGTTCTACTAATGAAGTCGTTTCCCTAATTATTTGAGCAATAAGATTTTTTCGAGAACAGTTATTTAACCAAGTGTAGAAAAACATAGAAAGAAAAAATCAAGTCAATAAATGAAATGAAGCATCCTCATAATCAACTGCTAATTGATGAAATCATTAGTATTGATTTCAGAATTTTAGACCAGACTTCTCTGATCACTTGATAAATTGCCAAAATACTCATAATCTGTACCTACTTATAATGCTGAAATTTTTATCTAATTCCTAGTTCTAGCTTCTACTTATAAGTTATGTCAAAATAGCTATAATAGTTATACCTACAATAATTTTATTGTAAAAATTGACATTAGATTAAAGCCATTTATGATTTTCAAGTTTAAAATTTTGTAAAATTTGAACTTCTAGTTCGTTTTTATTTGTAGATCAATTTAATTGTAAAATAGGAAATATTATTTAAATGGCTCCGATTAATCTCATTCCTATTTTGGTTGAATTTACCCCTATATTTTTGATCTAAATTGACCCCTTTATGAAATTAACCTATTTTAAAAAAATTCAAATTAAACCTAAAGATAAAGCTAAAGTTAGACCAAGAATATAGAGGTATATTCAACCAAAATAGGGATAAAATTAAACTTAAGGTTATTTTAATATGTAACTTGCATCTATTTTAATATAAAAGTGCTCATTTTCTTATCAATATTTTTACGTAGGTTAATAAGTTATAAACAAAATTAAGTAGCTGCTACTCAAATTTTAAAAATTCATTTTGGATAAAATGGGAATTCCAAGATTTTTCTGTAATTATGCCTTTAATGAATGATATCGATAAGAAACGAATAAATTTTGGATAATTAAGTTCTGAGATTCTGAAAAATTTGAATATTTGACTAACTATGTATGAAGAGTAGATACTACTGTATTTAGTGTACTTGGATAGACTATTAACTAATAAGAATAAGGCCGGTAAACCAATAGGTTATGAACATTTTTTAACTTGATTTTTCAAATTTTCAAAAAGTTATAGAATTGAAAGGACTGTCCAAATTTGAAATTTGGGCAGTCCAAATTTGCCTGAAAGGATATCTTCGGATCCAATTTATGAGGGTTTGCATGGTAAAGGCCCAGAAGTCGAAGATATCCTTGGATATTTTGGGTATCTCTAGAAATCTAGAAATTTCAGATGGAAATATCAACTGATTGTTTTAAAAACGAATCAAGGACATTTGGAAAGAGATTTTTGGAAAAAAGACATTTGCCTTAGGACATTTACCAAATAGGATTTTTGCCATGGGAAATTTACCATAATACTTTTAGAAAATAATCATTTTGAAATTCAGGAGTGTATTTTTGAGCTTTTGTGTCTATCTGGAGATAGGAAAAAGTGCCAATTATCAATGTTTAATACCAACTATTGCTAATATTTTTCAAAATTTTAAAAATTTCAAATGTTAAAGTGACATCTGCTCCACGATTGACATTTTTTCATATCTCTAGATAGACACAAAAGCTCAAAAATACACTCCTGAATTTCAAAATGATCGTTCATTTCATTTTCTAAAAGTCAGCTTTGAAAAAGTCTTATGGCAATTATGTCCTAGGGCAATAATCCTATTTGGCAAATGTCCTAAGACAAATGTCTTTTTTCCAAAAATCTCTTTCCAAATGCCCGAATACCCTGAAAACAAAGTGTCCAAATTTTCAAAATGCTTCTAAACTATCCATAGTCTATAAGAAACATAATTTATAAAAAATGTTTAAAATTTGCCGATTTCTCAATAAAGTTTGCTTTGTTAAGTATAGTCTTTTAGCAGGTGTCATGTTCTCGGTAGTTTATGATCTCTCTGGTTGTGTACAACTTAAATTAAAATATGTATTTTCAAAAGGTACAGGTGATAGTGCAAGTGATAGCCAAGAAGGCAAGAATTTCATTTATTTCGTTTGTATTTATAAAAGCTTTAAGAGGATATAGAGAATGCCAGGGGTTTTGTATGAAAAAAATCATTAAGTATGAAATATTATTTAAGAATGAATGCAAAGGGTGAGGTTTGGCTGTCGAAGGAAAAAAAATCAAAATACCAGCACGGCCAGCCGGACTTGAGAGATCTTGAAAATCTTGAAATATGGCACGAACACTCCCACAAAATATCATAAAATAAAAATTACTATTTCATTATAGTCTCTAATAATTCTCATTTAAAAAGGCTTTTAAAACTCATATTAAAACCTACAGTAAAACCTACTATCACACAAGTACACTATAAGCTACAAGCAAATCAAAAATTTTTAGAAAATTTCAAAAATTTGCACTTTTTCAAATCGAAAGTAAAACTTTGAAAGAGCATACCTGGTTACTCTAAATATCATTTTAAAATGACTTAAGTTCAATCCCATCCATATTTTGGTTGAATTTACCCCTATAATTTTGGTCTGACTTTATCCCTATATGAATTAAACTTAAATTTTTTTAGTCTACTTTGGGTTATGTCAAGATTTTTTTAAAAATTGCGATTAATTTCATACAGGGGTAAAGTTCGGCCAACAATATAGGTGTAAATTCCACTATAATAGGGAAGAGATTAAATGAGTGATGGACCTTTGATTTTCTTATTAAAACGTCAAGGAATCTACATCTCTCGTAAAATTCTTAAAAATTATCTTTTTCTATAGATAGTTAGTGAATAAATATATCTTAAACCTTCAAAAAAAAGTAAAAATTGCTTCTAATCTTGTACCTACGAGTATAAAAGTTATAACTATAAGTAGTAGAATGTACGAGTATTATTACGGATAGAATAGATATCTGTATTTATATCAATCATAAGAACGTGAATAAATATATGAAATGAATCAGTTTGCACATTTTTCTGCCAATTTTGTAATTTTAAGGCAAAAATTTATCAAAATTTCATTTTAAAGTTCAGTTTTCAAAATCTTTCCAAAATGTGTCTCAAAATATAAAAAAATTATACTTTAGTTTAATTTCATCCCTATTGAATTTACTCCTATATTTTTGGTCTAACTTTTTGGTCTACTCTTATATGAAATTAACTCAATTTTTTTAGTTTAGTTTAGGTTAGATTAGGTCAAGATTTTTAAAACAAATTGCGATTAATTTCATACAGGGGTAAAGTTTGACCAAAATAGGGATGAGATTAAAAATCAGAGCCTTTTACATGGATGCTAGACCTTTAATTTTCTTAATAAAATGTCAATAAATCTACATCTTTCGTAAAATTCTTAAAAATTATCTTTATTTATAGATAGCTCGTGAATTAGAATATCGTAAACATTCAAAAAAAGTAAAAATTTCTTCTAATCTCGAACCTATAAAAGTTATAACATAGTAGTAGAATGTATCAGTATTATTAGAATCGAAATATCTGTATTTACAGCAGTCAAAAGAACTTGAATAAATATATGAATTGTATGCACATTTTTCTGCCAAGTTGGAAATTATAAGGTAAAAATTTAACAAAATTTCATTTTAAAGTTTTTTCTTCTGATTTGAATAATATTGTATTGCTTGGTAAAAGTGTCTTAAGGTTATCTTATTGATTCTTGAAATTTTTCAAAAAATTTCAAAATAAATATTTATAAAGGGTATGGAGAGCCCTTTGCCTGACTTTTTAAATGGAGAATTTGTACAGGGATATATATGGGAGTTGGCATAAGGGTCATCATAAGGTATTGGCACGCTCGAGCCCCATGGGGCACTCATTACTCAACTCAGCACGGACTCTGGAAATATCCTCAAAATATTTGACATTTTCAATCACTCCTCACACAAACACCGTGACCAACAACCCCCTTACACTTTTATTAATATCCCACCATTTATTATCGGAAAATATTCGATTAGTACAACATATACTAACTACTGATAGTGTAATCAAAAATGTGATTAGTTTAAGATTCTTCTTGTAAGCACAAAAATAGTAGAAAAATGACTTCAGGCTTTATACAGGCTTTATAAAGTTACTATTTCCCTCACAAAAACCTAAGTATTTAGAAACATTTTGCACCTCAAAATATTGTCATAAGATAGAATCCTCATGGGGTGACGTTATAGCGAGATTTGATTTTATAGGTATTTAGGACGACAAGAACTATTTATGTTCCTGGGTAAATATTATTACTTATTCAGAATTTATGATTTTAAACTGCTGTAAAAGAAACTTGAAATTTACAGGAAATTTGTTTAATCTTTTTTGAAATATTTTGGAAAATTTCTCAGTTTTTTGTATGGATGGTGTCTTTATGAAAAAAAATTCAAAATTTTGAAACCTTAATTGTACCAATTGTACACTATAATTTATAATATTTACCTTAAAAAGGTTCATTTTAACCAAAATTTTGGATAAAATTCGAAATTTTGACTGAAATTTTAGACAAAATTTACATTTGCGATGGACAATTTGGGATAAATTTAAATTTTCGAAGAGATTTCTTATTATCCTTCTACAAAATTTTCATATCAATACACAAGTTTGCTAATCAATTTTAGGAAAATATTTGAGATTTTTGAGATTGATTGTGCGAGCGAAGCGAGCACTTACTATTCAACTTTGCTTGCACTTTATCCGTCTGTCTGTCTGTATGTCTGTCTGTATGTTCGCGGCATAACTCAAAAACTACTCGACCGATTTTAACCAAATTTGG
>JAQIXA010003509.1:0-13877 GCA_034699045.1 Nanhermannia cf. coronata Gr-Ori-00579
ATACTTGGCCCTGACTCGAAACTCATGAGTTCGAGTCCCCGAGTGGACAAAAGTATTTCGGTACTTTTTCCACAAGTCCTGGTACCGCCTCGGTGTTAGTACGGGTGCCGGGCCTTCCTAAGGCATAGTCAGGTCATTCCTGATGTACTGCAAAGTGATCAGTGGTATGCTCCCTTAAGTGGGTCGCGCCGTTGTAAACTTATACAGCCCTTTCGAGGGTGTTTCTAAGGAAGCCTTTAGAGCTCTCTTCTCTAAAGACGAGTCTATCATTGGAAATCAGCTCACCTTTGAGTTGAATGATATGACTATAAAGCTAATAAAATAAAATAAATAAAAATAAATAAAATTTATAGAAATCGAAAATTTTGATTAACTCGACATTTTTCAGACAATTTTTCAACTTTTTTTGATGGTTATGAATATAAATGTAAAATGCAAAGTTTGAAGATCAAGTTCTTGTTTTACATTTGCATATTTTAAGTGAAACTGAAAGTAAAAATCTGAAATTTTGCCAATTTCTCAGATCTAAAAGGACTTACTATTAGATACAATTCAAGTATAGAAAATAGCTTGAAATTTGAAGCAAAACCAAACAATTTGATTTACCTAAACTTAATTTTATTTCATGGATTTTACAACCAAGTTAAAGAATTCCTCAAGTTTTGAAACTGAGGATTCTTGAGTTTTTTTCTCGTGATTTTTGAGGAAATTGAGTGTAAGCTGAAAGCAATTCAATTTACTTGTAAATATATCTAAGGGGGCTTTGTAAAGAGTAAAGAAATACATTTTATTTACAAAAGGATCAAATAGTTCTCAAATACAGATACATACGAAGTAGTAAGACAAGTTAATAGTTGAGAAATATAAAGCCAAGAAATCGAAGAAAAAAGTGTGTTTAATTGAGATTTACTACTATTTTCTAGACTTGAAAAAAGAACTTGTATAAAGTCGGAAAAAGTTCGAAAAAAGTCAAAATGATTGGTGCAATTAAAAGACGTTGGAAATCTACAAAAAAGTAAGAATTTTTCTAAATTTTGCTATAAAATCCTCAAATTTTGACCAAATTTTACCTATATCCTGTAAGTATTTATAAAGCTATATTTCAGACTTGGATATCTCAAAAACTAACATAGTAATAAGACCCCTTGTATAACTACAAATACCATTTTTACAGTTTTTAGCAACTTTCCAGACTAGTTTGCATTTGACAGTCAAATTTTTGTCAAAAAAGTCAGAAATTTTTTATTTGAGTTCAATTTCTACTACAAAGTTTCCAAATTTTGATCAAATTTTGACCAAAATCTGCTGCTTCTAATGTAATCTGTCGCCTGTCAGACTTTAATAACTCAAAAACTGAAATATGACTTATCTTGTACAACTAAAAGTACCATATTTCCAGTTTTAAAAAACCAAAAATTGATTGTAAATTGAAATAAGTATTCAATCTGACACTTGTTAATTGATACCTTTAGGCTTTGGGGTAATTTATGGTAATTGAAAAAAATCAATAAATCCAAAATTTTAATAACTTTTTGGTCAATTAGTAAGGTCAAGAATTCGATTGATTTTGATTGTTGTGGGTAGTATAGTAAGTAGTTGGCCTTCAATCAAATCTCTCCCAAGAAATTACTTCTGAATTTGGTTTTATATCTTTTTGTTGAAGCCCACACATTTTGCATTTGCATTGGTAATACCATTCAATTATGCATATGCTCGTATCACAAATCCTTGCACTTTTTGCTCAAGAAAGTGAAAAATTTGTATAAAAAATGTGTAAAATTCCAATTCAAAAGCATAGCATTAAGTATCTAGAAGTAGATTTGGCTTTGTAGCCAAATTTTTAATAACTTTGAATTTTTCAAGTTATAAGGGTATTTAGGCATGCTGCATTTTTACTTTTCGAGGTTTAAAAAACCAAATTAACAGACTTTTCTGATGTAAAAATGCAAACTTGAAATGAAAGAATGGAAAGTTTATTATTAGATTAGCACATGTGAAGAGATCTTGAAATTTTTTAGATTTTACTCGTATGAATGTGCTAAAAATTGATTAGTTTAAAGTGAAATTTCTCTATAAAGTAATCTTAATTTCGTAGAAATAAAACACGTCTTTGTGCTACTTATTCGTGATTCAGATTCAAAAATTTAAAAATTTTGATCTATATAAGTAGTACAAGATATAAGGAAAAAATCACTCAAAAATCTAGATACATAAACTTATCAAATTACCAAAATGTGAAAGAAAAAATTTGATTAAAGCAGAATTTTGAAATTTTGATTCTTAGAAGGCCAAATTGAACTTTAATTGCAAAATTTTGCTATTTTTTTTTTTACTAAAGTTAGTCTGGTCTGACCGTACGCCCTTTGTATAATTATATAAGAACTTTTTAGCTTTAAATATCTCTCTATAGTGGACTAAATTGTGTCTAAAATCAAGCTTACTTTATAGAGATATTCAAGTGTATTTTGAGCAAAATTAGCGAAATTGACCATACTCACTAACTTAAATAAGATGTGGAATCTTGTGGTATTCTTATCTCAATTTTCAATTTCAAAATCCTCGATTTTGTTCATTTGATTACACTAAATATTACACTAAATATTACGAAATCTAGGATTGAAATTTGAGATAAGAATACCACTACAGAATATGATGTGACTTATTAAGATATTTGAAACTAATCTTGAGAAAATTTAGAATTTAGACTTTATTAAGACACTTTTTCTTAGCGGCTTCTGGATTTTAAGATTTGAAGTTTGTCAAAATTTCAAAATTTTTGACACCTTTCTTCTCAAGTGATAATTACCATCTATTTTTTAATGATATGACTCAAGTAGTCAAAAATGAACTCATTTTTAAACTAATGTAGGTAAGACTAATCTAAAAACACATTTTAGATAACTCTTTCCAAGTTAAATTAGGACTACATTTTGACTAAAATTATGAACATTAAAGTGAATAAGAATTTTAAACTTACGATTAGTGTAGAATCATATTATTCTAAGATTATACCTAGAATCTTATCTCAGGAAGAACAAAATAAAATTTCTGTATATCCCGTCGGCTTTTTATAAAAAATTATCATTTATCTTTATCATACAAACACAAGTAAAATAACAGTACTAGTACAAGTATATAGGGATCAATCTATCAGACAAGACTTGATCACTTAATTCCAACTGTGTTGTAAATAGATTACATAACTATTCTACACTATACGAGTATCTTGTCATTTATCTTAAAATTTGAAAATATAGATTACTTATGGTGATATCAGACACGTGGACTTTGAATTTTAGACTTACATTTAGAATTTATCATCTATAGATATAGGTATACCTACAATTATATTCAAAAATCTCATGTTTTGTAAACAAGAAAAGCTTTGGAAAAATTTGGAAATTTTAGAGAGACTTTAAAAAAGGCATATAATTGTCTATATTATGTTTCGATTCGATTAAAATTGGAAAAATTAAAGTTTTTTTGTCAAAATTTTGATTTTGAGATCTACTAAATGTTGCTAAATCCCTCAAAAAAGATATCTTGGGGTAATAAATGGGTTATACAGGCCTTTATATGAGGTTTATATGAGGTTTTCAGGCCTACAAAGGCCTAAAATCCGAAGAGATTCTTTCTAAAAAGCTTCCAAATTTAGGTATTTAGCAGAAATTTAAGACTGAATTTTGAAAAGTCAAGTCAAAAATTGAAAAAAATTCAAAATTTTTGGCAAAATTTCAGTTTTGATACTACTGGTAGTCATATGCAGGAATCTCAAGTTTTGAAAAAAGAGTTCAAAGGGAAATTTTAGAAAACTTTGAAAATAAAAAATTTGAAAAATTTTGGAAATTTTTTACCAAAACGGTTTCGAGACTTGGGTTTTTTGAAGTCTCTTTGAAATCGAATAAAGCTTCAAAATTTCAAGATTTTGAAAATATACAAATAGTTGAAGTACTCTTAAAATACCAGTTTTTCGATTGAACTAGATATTCGAAATTTCTAATTTCTATTCCAAATTTTAGTACGACAATAATGGTAGTAAAAATTTTCTGAGAATGAACCTTTACTTGAGACATATGAGACATAAATTACAGTATAAATTCTTACATTATTTTTTAATAGAAAAAAAAATAATTTATTTTCGGATTGAGATCCAGAATGGAATTCGTATAGTCATTTGATATTTCCGTGTCAATTAATACCATAAGTTACTCTGATACGCTGAATTTCTACATTCTATTCTGTACTACAATACTCGTATCGTATGTATACTGTTTTAGTGTAAGTTCTAGGCCTATGGGTATTAAAAATCAACTTGAATTTACTTTAATTTTTTACAATCGAGCCAGACAAAATGCAGAGTTTCATTCTACATATATGTACATCAGTACAAATTACAATTTAAAAGACAATTTCTATCAGTTTGAAATAAAAATCAAAATTGCACCTGAATAAAAATTTGCCCAAATTTTGAACTAGAAATTTGAAAACAGTTTTAAAAATTTGAAAATTTTGAGTTCTTATTACAAGATTTTGTAGAAATTTTGACATTTTTACCCGGATAAAGTGACTAGCAGTTCTATAAGTGAGCCCTTAAAATTGTGTACTAGTGATATTTAATTAATGGAAATGAAACAAGGGGACTTATATAAAGCCCTCTACACGCACTTACGATTAGTTAAGTTGGTATGATCATATCTTTGAAAAAAATGGAAATAAATTGGTGAAATGGTAAATAAATTAAAATTATGCGAGCTCATGCACAAAAATTCCAAATTCAAAGGGAAAATCTTTCAATTTGGAACATTTTTAACATTTTGAAATCACGTATTGAAAAAAATTGCTATATTTTTGCTACTAGTATTTCAACCTAGGTAATCAGATTATAGGTCTAAACTATTAGTACCCTATACAAACAAGTAAAACGAATTAATTGACTGATTTTAAAGCCATTGAATTTGTTTTACAAAATTTTGCATCATTTATAAATACAAGTTGCTGGGTCCAGATAGCATTTTAGTTCAAATATTCAGAATGTACTTTGAGAAATTTTTATAGCAATTGGCCCTATAACAGGTCAAAATTTTTGCCAAATTTTTTTTGATGGAATTAGCAAAATTTCTTAAAATAAAGTTCACAATTTGAAATTTTGTCATTTTAAAAACTTGAAAAGGTAAATCTTGAATAAGCAGTACTAAATAGGAGAACAAGATTTGATCAATTTTTCAAAATTTTTGAAAAATTTGACTATTTATACAGTCAAATCTAAATATTATATCCAAAATTTTGCAATTATTTTTTTACTAAAGTTGCCGGGTCCAAAAATACGGATGACAAGTATTTTTCATAAAGTAATATCTATCTAGATATTACAGGTCCTTTGACCTGTAATTTTTGTATAAAAGTCAACAAAAATCCTCTAAAATTATGCTCACAATTAGATTTAATTATTATTTTTTGGAAAAAATCTTGCTATAAGTAGTAGGTATAAAATGTGTTAAAATTGGGCAATTTTTTGAAAAATTTGGCCATTTTTAAAGTCAACTTGACTTTTTGTAACAAAATTTTGCTAATTTTTTAAACTTTAGTTCTCTGGCATCCATCCTGACATCCTAAATTCAGCAAGTTTTTCAAAATATTGAGATTGAACTAATTTATATCTAATAATATTTAGGTATACCAATTCGAGGTCAAATTATTGACCTTTTTGCTGAAAATCCAACAAAAATTTCTTTAAAATTTAGTTCCAGTTTGTTGAGTTCCATTGTACGATATAGATAACACAAATCTTGGCATTATAAACAGCACAAAATCGAAATAATGCAAAAAAAATTTAAATTTGCCTATTACTGTCAAATTGAACTAATGATATTATATAACAAAATTTTGCGAAAATCCCTAAAGTTAATGGGTCCATACCAAAGATACACTTTACGATTATAGGTCAGGTATATTAGGGTATAATAATTATGTAGAATCTTTTCAAAAATTGAGGTTTTTAAATTTTAAAGTAATTTGTTATAACAAACATAAACCAATATTTGCCCTTTTTTGCAAAAAACCAAAAAGATTCTATAAGTTGATGGTTTACCTTATTAAAAGCTTGATAAATCTAATTCCTAGGTAAAGCAGTAAAGTAGTAAAGCAAATAATAAAAGTAAAGACAGATTTGATATATTTTTGGAAAATTTGAAAAATTTGGCTATTATTAAAGCCAAATTGAACTTTAATATCTATTTTTTGGAAAATATTTTAACTCAAGTTTCATCCGGATCCGGACACGTCTGTGCATATGTATAATCAAAAGTTGAGAAAACTTTTCTATTGTTATAAAGAACATTTTATAACAATGTAAGGTCAAATTTTTGTCAAATTTATGCTAAAAACTCAAAAGAATTTCTCAAATTAAGTTTAAAATTTGGTAATTTTCTTTTTACAAAAATATAGATCTGCACAAGTGCACATATGTCATAGTAGCAAAAGATAGGCTGAAAATTTACTAAATTGAAAATTTTGAAAGATTTTAAAGCCAAATTGAACTTTTAAAAGAAAATTTTGTACATTTTTTTTACAAAAGTTGCCGGGTCTAAAAGGTAATAGTATTTTTTTCAAAAACTGAGAAGGTACTTCTTTAGAACTAATAATTTATATTAACAATTTGATGTCAAAAATTTGACCTATTTGCTGAAAACCCAACAAAAATTCTTTATCAAAATTTTTAGTATTTATTTTGGATTTACTCTTTTTAGCAAAAGCAGATCTATAGGTAATAGTACTCCGTAGCACAGAAAATACAGAAAATTTGAGAATATTATGAAAATTTAGGCTATTTATTAAAGTCAAATTTAGCTTTTAGAACAAAATGTTGCTAAATTTTTATTTCTAAAGGTGTCGGATCCATAATAATAAGATAATGATATTTATCGATCCGACATTTTCAAGATATGTAAAACATTTTGTTAGAAAATTGATACCCTAATGATACCCCACTCGTAGCCTAAATTTTCAAAAAATTATCAAATTTTCTGCTTTATCTGTGCTACATTTACTTATAGATCTGCTTTTGTTAAAAAAAATGTTTAAAAATATAGTAATAGTGCGCTCAATAAAGAATTTTTGATGGGTTTTCAGCAAAAAAGTCAAATTTTTGAACTCAAAATGGTATAAAAATTATTAGTTCTAAAGAAGTACCTTCTCAGTTTTTGAAAAAAATACATCTTTGTTAACCCCGCAACTTTTGTAAAAAAAAATCTGCAAAATTTTGTTCTTAAAGTTCAATTTGACTTTAAAAATGGCAAAATCTTTCAAAATTTAGCAAATTTTCAAAATGTTGAAGTTTTCGAAGTTTTCAAAAAATTAAGAAAGTAGGTACTCTTTTATTTTAAAAAAGGTCAAATATTTGACCTTTTTTCCGAAAAACTCACAAAAAATCTTTAAAATTAGGTCACTAATTTATGTTGTAAAGTTGTAGCCAATTTAAAAAGTTGGCAAAAGGAGATCAAGCTAAAAGCAGGACAGAAGAGTAGAAAGAAAATTGGATAATTTTTGAAAATGTCATATTGAATTTTTATAACAACAATTTGCAAAATTTTTTACTTTACTTGTTTTGTTGAAACATGTATTCAAGACTGGAAGTTTTCAAAAAGCATTGAGAAAACATTTTTGTATAAACAAATAATTTTTATACCAATTTGAGGTCAAATTTTTGACCTTTTTTGCTGAACAACCATCAAAAAATCTTAATTAAAAGTCAAAATTTGATGGTTTAGCATTTTAAAAACTTGACAAAGGCAGATCTAAAGTAAATGCAGTACAGAATAGGCATAAAATTTGATAAATTTTTTGAAAATTTAGGCTGCCATTTAAAGTCAAATTGACGTTTAGTGTCAAAATTCTGCCAATTTTTCTTACAAAAGGTAGAGGGTAGAGTAGGGAGGGTATCATTTATCCAAAAATTGAAAATGACTTTTTTTAAACTATTTTTATAAGAAAGATTTATACCAATTTTGTGTCAAATTTTTGAAAAATTTTGCTAAAAACCCTTCCAAATTAAGTCCACACTTTGATAGTTTCCCTTTTTTAAACTTAAAAAACCAAATGTAGGCAAAAGCAGCATGCGGGCTTAGTAAATACTTCAAACTCATAAATAAATAATGATTAAGTAATTGTAAATACATTTTATTTATGTAATGAAAATGTACTACAAAACTTTCCCTCTCTATTCTCATTAAAAGTGTATAATTTGAAATGTAAAATAAAAATGTAATTTCTTTATTATTATAATTACTTTCAACTCAACACAAGCCTTGAAAAATATAAAAAGTGTGTAAAGGATCGGCTTTTGTCCTGATATATGCCTTTATATACAACTTTTAATGAACATTTTTGAATAATTTTTTTTGTGAATTTTTATGATAAGGGTGGCTAAAACCCTTAATGAATTCTGAACTTGATGTTGGATTTGAATATTTAATAAAGATATTACCTATAGATATCGCAGTTTTTTGGGGAGATTGACAGGATAAGTCAGCTCGGAAATAAATTTCGATTGCATATGTCAGCATTCAAATTGAGATCTTGAAATATTTTTTTTGCTTAAACTGATTAAGATTTTCGAATCCTGGTCAAATTATCAATTATATTTTGACAATGTGTTAAAAAATGGCCATCTAAACACACATCTATTATAATGTTGAGCCAAAAAAATCGAGCTAAATGCAAAATTGACTTAAAATTTGCAAAATTTGAAAAAATTTTGATATCGAAATACCTATACCTATAGTATATGATTATTTTAGTGATATTTATTTAGAATTTTTACACAAGAAATGTGACAGATCCTGGATAAATGGGATTTTTGAGTACTATCTAGTCTTTATTTTTGAAATTTTCAGACCTCTAGGTCAAATATATTCAAAAATTCTGAAAATTTCGACCAAATTTTTGCACTTTCGGGGCCCAAAAAAGCTCGGAAAAACCAGATTTTTAGCTAACAGATGTAAAATTCAAGTTTTTCAGAACTGAATGAATCTCAATAGACATTTTTGAAGAAAATTTTTGAAATTTTGATCCAAAATGACTCAAAAATTTAGAGAGATTTTCAAGAATATGACATTTTGACCATTTGAATTGGATAATTTCACAATATTTCGAATTATTTCCACAAGATTGGCATTTTATCTTGAAAATCACAGCAGATTCCAAGCACTTAACAAGTATACAGATTACATGTAAGGTATATAGAAAAAAATCATCTTCAATTTAGATTTATCATCAATATCAATCAGTTATGAGAACATGTGTAAATACCACAATACAAAATTATAAATAGGCCCTTAAAAAAGCTTGAGAATTCAAAGGATTTGCATTTTTTTTCCTTTCCTTCTAAAGTTATTCAAACTTTTAATCTCAAATCTCAATTGTAAAATAAATCTCTTGATACCTCGATATATCTGTAATACTCATATGACCATATAAGTCGCTAATTCACTCTAGGAAAAGTATTTATTTGCCCATCAAGCTACTTTTTCTACTATTTAAATTTTAGAGCCAACTATTATACAGGTTGAAGTAGCACTTGAAAATGATAGGTACAGTTATATAAGGGGTCTTATGACTATTCTTAGCTGTAGTTTTTGAGAAACTACAGAGAAATGAAATAATTGAAATGCAGAAATCAATGAGAAACAGTCGAATTTGGTCGATATTTGAGCATTTTTGGGACTTTCTAAAGACAAAAGGATCTGAAAATGTGATTTTTAGTTTTAAAAGAGTTCTTATGGCTCTTATTAATTAAACCATGATAGATTTTGAGAATTCTTGCTTGAAATATATTGACACAAATAAGCAAAAAGGTCAATTTTGTCGAAATTTTGATAATTTTTGGAATATTCTGAATGACCTATAGAGGTTAATGAAAATTTTTGAAGGTTAAAAGCTTATAAAATTGCAGATATTTTTCAAATTTTGAAAATTTTTCAAGTACATTGATGACTTAGGTTAGACGTCTCTTGGACTTGGATGAAATTCTACTAAAAAATAGTATCTAAATGTAATTATTAAAAGCTACAATAAAACCCCTTTTCGCTTAAAGTGTGACATTTTGAAAAACCTCAAAGTGATTTGCATAAGAATTAAGTAATACAAACCAAATCGAATCAAATCGAACCGACTTCAATTTAGGAAGGAATGCCCTTAAGCGTCAAATACTCATTTAGTTTAAGTGATACTCTAGTAGTAGCATATTATTATGTCGTGTCTTTTGTCGTCAAAATTTCTACATTTCCTGACAAGTACTTGAACACTTTTCTCAAAGTAAAGGAAAAACCTGAAATAAAAAGCATTTTTTTTATGAAATATTAGGTAGGGTATTATTCTTCTAAATAATCTTTAAAGTTAAATTTTTTTAAATTTTATCCCAAAACTATTTGGTTCTTTATTTAAAAATTTTTTAAATATCAAAAACTTACAAAAACCTATTAGGGTACTATTCTACCTTGTTATAATTAATGATAGATACTTATGCAGATTATAATTTGGTATACTACTGTACAAGTGAATATTCTTAAATTTTAAGAAATTCGATTTTGAAATGTAGAGATTAGAGATCCATAAGAATCGAAATTTTAGCATTTTTAAAATCTCCACAAAAGTGAAAGAAATTGCTATCAATTTTGCCAGTTTATAAGCCTCTTATAAATTCAAAATATGCATAAATTTAAAAATTTTGTAGATAGGGTACTTAAGGACTTGGTATATTAAAGATGGTATATCACATAAGGATATTTAAATGACTAAAATGATTCCAATCGCCTTAAGGGTCTATTTTGAAATTTTGAATTCCTGCTGGTTGGATCCATTGCATCTGAATACTGAAATTGAGCTAAAAAATTGATCTCTCATATCAGTACAGTATTGTACTACTTAGAATTACCTATATACTAAACCCCTATGTAAAAAATATTTTTAAAAAATAAGTCTCTGGGGGTTCTTACCAGTATTTATACTTACTAAATCCATGGTATTATCCTATGTAGTATCTATATAGGAAGCTTTTTACTTATTAGTTATTACAGCCTTAACTGTGTTGTAATCTTTGGAAAAATTTAGATAGGATTTATGCATTAAAGCCCCTAGTTCTTCTGGTTCCAGACTAGGCAGTTTTAGTCGAGTATAAAAAAACAAAAAAGCCCAGAACTTATTTACTACAAGGTACTTTTCAGTATGTTTGTAAGTTTATTTTATGTCTTCAGTTCTAAACAGATAGATATGTACAGTAGAACCTAGTTATAAAGTACCTATTAGATTAGATACTTTAAAAAATTAAAATCAGAAAAAAAAATTTGAATTCAGAAACGGCTCTTTTAGTAATATCTTGTCTCAATTTTCAATTTGAAATCTAAGTTTCCTATGTACTATGGTATCTGGGTTTTCCGAATTACAATTTGAGTTAAGAATACCACCACTATTAAACTTTCAAACACACTTATAAAGATCGTGAAATTCGAAATTTTAAAATTTTGTCAGTCTTTTTGGCTTTAATTAATGCTAGAATAATGCAATTGTGAGATTAGAATAAGTATAATTTGTTAGGGTACCTTATAAAGAAGTTCTATTTTGTACTGAAATGGATAGACTTGAGAACTTGAGGGCTTAAGACTACTTAGGTAGTAATGATAATTAGTTTCAAATTTGTACATTTACATACGAGTAAGTAGATTGAAATATAAAAGGGGCAGACTTTTACAGACTTTTTGAGTTTCAAAATCTTTTTAAGAAATATTCAAAGTTTTCGATAAAATTCAAATCTAAAGTATCAAGTACCCTACTAAAAGAGTCTGAACGATCAAAAAATTTCGAAGCTTTCAAAATTTTCGAAATTTTCTTAAATTGTCCTAATTCTGCTCAAATGGGGTTTAATTACTATTATATGTATATCAAAGGTCAAATTATAATAATTTCAGACCTCTAGGTCAAAGATTTTTCAAAAATTTCCAACATTTTCAACATATCTTATAGATACTTATTGTTAGGCATATTATAAGGAGTTCATGATTCATAGTTTACCAAAAAAAATAAATTTTGCTAATAAAATGCCAAATTGTGCATTTTCCATTTAAATTTGCCTAACTATAAGCTATGATAGATTGAAATGATTTGGGTTTAATATCTAGATTTTTTTCAATTTTATTTGTCCGTAAAAATGTAAATGCTACCATATTTTGGCCAAGATTTCGGGTCTGTCCAGCTTTTGGTTAACATATTTGTATTTTGTGCAAAATGCCAGGGCCAGGATTCAGGATACCATTGTAGGATATATTATAATCAATCTAATTTGACTTTTTAAATTCAATTTCCCAAAATGGTCATTTACCTATATAACCTCTAATGATCATAACTCTCATTTGATTAAGATACCTACCTACCTAATATTATTTTGATTTATATTTTAAATAGCTACTTATTATAGGAGCCTATAATCGTAAAAAGGGTCTTATGGCTATTCTTAATTTTTGAGATTTGTAGCTTTATTATAGCATAATAATACAATTGCATATCTACTCAGAAACTCAAAAAGTATCGAGTGAACTCTTAATTAATTTTGATCAAAATTTAAGTATTTTTTGCAATTTTCGACCTAGAGATCGGAATTTAAAATCGTTATTAGTAGTACCCTAACCCTAAATAATATCTACAATTTGTAGGTTCGAGAATTTGTATAAATACAAGTTAAAATATAGCAGGTTTTAGGCAAACAAGAGGCAGGTACATAGTGATTTAGCCCTGAATTCTTAATTTTTTTAAGTTTTGAAAGTACCTAATTTTTTTCGATTTTAAAGAGAATTTTGAGCATTAGATTTTGTATAAAGCATCGGAAACCGCCTTTTCTTGAACCTGATGATATTTTACATTTATATAACCTTACAATGGACCCATTAACATGCCCATATTTAGTCTAGAGTCTAGGCAAAAGGGCTAATTATGATGTTTTTTTTTATAAAAATCGAAAGTACAATTCAATTGGATAACAATTAACAATGAAGTTGTATAATTTAATGACTACCTACTTATACTAGGTACCTTATTTTATTTTATTATTTATGAATGAATGAATGAATAGACAAGTGCATTCTTTCTAGTCTAAGGATTATAAAAATTTGGTTTTAGAGCCAAAATTTAATCAAAATCAAAGGTGTTTTTAACAATAATAATTAAAATTTATAGTCCATATGTCCCCTATGCAAATTTAATGGGGGACATATGCATAAGAACCAAATTTAGAATTTCAAATGTCCAAAACACTTGCTTTAAATTCTCTCCTTTGTTCAAATTATTTCGATTATTAGGCACTCAAAAATTTGGGCAAAACTTCGCCTTGTAAATTTGTCAAAATCAAAATATTCGAGAAAATTTTAGAAAATTTTGGAAAAAGTACAAGTTTAAAGTCTTTGTGATAGACTTCTGAAAATTTTGACGTAATTTCTATCACTGTAGGTAAATGTACTTTCAAAGTAAACTTTAATTTTTTTGAGATTTTGGTTTTGACTTCGAGCGAGGTAAGAGGACAAAAACCGTGGTATTTTGAGAAACTGCGAAATTAACAAAAGAAAATTTCGAATTCTTGGATTTTCTATTGCTAAGGTATCTTTTGGGATACATGCCAAAAAGTCTTGATTACCAGAAAATCAAAAATTGGTTAAATTTTTTGATGTTTTCGCCTAAATAGAGGGAAATTTAGCTAATTTTTGTAGGATTCTCTGTGTTAGCCTGTTTTAAGAAAAATCGACTTATTAGGAGCTGAATATGCGATTTTTCTGGTTGATTTTTCATTACTTGAAAATTGCCAAAAAATGGTTAAAATTTTTGCTTTTTTCGCCTAA